>JANEXQ010054084.1:6352-28080 GCA_026283885.1 Poicephalus gulielmi | reverse complement strand
GCCTGGATGTCAGTCTTACTGATTCAGCATTTGAACAAGACCCTTCCATGGGATCCGCAAGAGTTAACATTAGCGGGCTCGATAAACAGCACCAAAGATGGCCTCTGTTTTGTATTCAGAGGCTACAAAATTGCTAATGCAGTCAGCAGTGCAGTTAAACTAAGATGTGAGAGCTAGCGCACCGTTGCAATGTGTTGGGAGGAAAAAGGGTCTTGGGCAAATGTGACCGGATCAGGTGTTTATGGAAGATGGAGTATTCTTGAGATAGCTCAGGCTTGGTATGGAGGAGCCGTGGGACTGGAAAACCCAGTACCTTGGTATAAACTCTACCCAAGCGCACCTTTAGCCCTTCCAAAAGGGGTCTTTTTAATTTGTAGCAATTGTGCCTGGCAAGGTATTCCAAAAAACCCCATTGGTGGACCATGTTACTTGGGATGACTTGGTCTCCTTGCCCCACCAGTGTCTTTGCTAAACAGAACTACTCCTATTCAATCTCAGAGGTCTCTCACTGCTTTAAAGAGTACCTGCAGTGACTCCGTATCTTTAATAGGGAAAACCGAAACTGCATTGGCAAGTATTTTTTGCCCTGGATGCGCATCAGCAATAGCTAATGCAAACTTGCAGAAGTCGTCTTGTTGGGTTGCAAAACAAGCTAACCTCACTTCAGAAGTTTTAATAAATCTTATGAGAGATGTAAATAGCAGTTGCCAAGCTATATTGCAAAATCGCGCTGCTATTGATTTTTTGTTATTAGCTCACAGTCATGGCTGTAACGACTTTGATGGCTTATGCTGTTTCAATCTTTCCGATCAGTCAATTCACCAAGAGTTACAACAACTACAGGAACATGTATGCAAGATAAAGATTGAACAAGGGCTAGATGATTGGCTTTCGCAGCTAGGTTTTGGCTGGTGGCTGCGACCGCTTTTATATAGCCTAGGACAATTGTTGATCACACTGCTTGTATTGTTAGTCATCGGTTGTGGACTCTTTGCGTGCGGAAAAGCTATCATCACCAAGGCTGTCAAGAAGATATGGATCGTCCAACAACCAACATTGATGGCAGAACTTACCTGTGACTTTGGCAACTACTGGGACCTCAGGCAGATACCCTAACCACTGCTCAAAATAAAATGGGTGAATATGTGGATAGGTAACATCTATGAGCAGTGGTACGGGTTAAGTTAAAGTTAACAATGGTATTGACAATAGTCAGGCTTGAGCAGCAGGCCTGAGCAACAGGCCGCAGTGGGCCAAAGGCTGAAGTAAGCTAAGGCTTTGCAGAAGTAAAACTGCTATTATTATGAAATTAGTTAAAGCCTTGGGAACATCAAGGAAAACACCAGGTGCTAATGACCTAATCAGCCTGAGCCTCGGGAACTGTGAAAAGCATAATGAATGGGAAAGAACGCTCAGCAAGACAATGAGAGCTGTTTGCAAGATAAAGCAGGATGTGCTGCAATCCTCAAATACTTTGCTAACTCGGGATGATAAGGGACTGTAACAGTGGAAAGTTACTGCTAAGCACTTAGGAGACTATGAAAGGGATGTGTAATACTAAATAAATGGCATTCACTGGATCACATTGATCAGCTCAGCATTGTCTGTGACTCCCGGGCCAGCAGTTTGCAGTTCTTTTATTACTACGTTTCAGCCTGAGATCTGTAATGGATGAGTGCCTAAGAGTTGATCCCCATTTGAGAGACATAACAAAGCACATTTTTGTCAAAGTGCATTCAATAAAGTATATATATTTATGTTCATTGTGACTATTTGTCAGAAAGAGGCAGGAAAACATAAGGGTGCAGCTTCTATGATGCTGGGGTGCCTGTCCAACGCTCTTGGCATGGACGACACTTAGATCATGAGAAACTGCATGGCCACATGAGTAAACAGTTACAGAGCTGACATAAAGCTGGTTGTTTTTTTAAGAGTATAAAAGCAGGATCCTCCTGTAGCCGAATTAGAAGCCTCACTTATGGGTAGATGCACGGTGTAGGAATTTTCCCAATTACCTGAGGCTACTGTCATCAGCTCCAATGGGGCTTCCCAGCTGGAAGTGTGAGCTCTTGTGTGGTCATTTTGTTGAATAACCTGCCTGTTTGCAGAATAAGATCATATGGTCATCTATCTGCTGTGTTTTCTGGCTATGTACTGATGTGTTGTACACCATATATAAGAATTCATGTTGAAAAAACTAAAAAATTTAATCCTTCATTCAAATTCAATTCAGCCACTGATTTAGTATACTATGGTGCTAAAACCCACAACGAAATAAAATTATGTATAGAAACTCTATAATTGAAGATCAAAGCATTTTTATCTAAGCAGAGATAAATACATATATGGGTACGTATATATACATATATGTATATACACGTATACATAGACATATCTATTCATATATATGTATATCTACGTATATTATATGTGTGTGTGTATATATACATACACACACACACATGGACACAGATACACATTCGGTGGAGAAGGCAATGCTTCTGCAGTATTGCTGATAGGATCAGGATACGCCTATTAATTTTTCCATTTCTGTAACTTCTGTAAAACCCCATCAGTGTTCAGAAAACTATACTTTACACAATGGGCTATTCCAGACTGCTAGCACTTATGTCTGAGACTTCAAATAGCACATATTAATTTTATAATGTCTTAGGGGAACATCTTGTCAACGCAGGCAGTCAGCAGAGTACCCATAAATCCATTCTCACCAGGATCCAACTATGGCCAAACAAGACAATATGAACATTATCATAGTGCTTCTAATACTGTATTTCACAGCAACTGAAATTAAAATTAATCAAATAAAACCATCTGCTAAGACATTTAAATAAGTCTTTGTTGATAACCATACAGACATTAGATGTCAACATGACTTATTACCTATTGAAAATGTCTGAAAATCATCTTGATTTTATGATGAAAAACTGTCTCTCATTCAGTATTGCCAAGCGTATCAACAAACACACTATAAAGTAGTCTAGTCAATAAAACACTGGAATAGCATTATTTTTATTTCTTGTGCACTTTTACATTCAAACGTACGAACTTAATTCTTTTAATTATTCCCAGATTGCAGCTTCTGAAGAACTGTAAACTGTCTTATGAGAATAAACATAAGAAACAAAATTTAGGGAAAATTTATCAGCTGGATAAAAAAGGTAAATCTGCAACAATTACTTGTAAAAAGAAAAAGCAAACAAAACAAAAAACCATATTGCAAGGTCATTTGATGCTAAACTGTAAAGAAAGATTTCTTGAAGATGAGCAGCATCATTAATACCACAAACATCATGTCTATGGTTAACAACGGAGTTATAGGGAGAAGAAATATGGATCATATTATTAGAAATATGGATCATGTTATCACATTATGGATCACATATTATACTTTGAAAACAACAGTGTTTTTTTTCAATTATTGATATCTTGTTTCATCACTGGGTAGAAATGATTATGAAACAGCCAAAAAAGACATTAAGGTTTTTATATACTATATACTTATTCCTTAAAAAAAAAAAAAAGAAACAACAATAAAAAAACCTAACCAAAAAAACATGCTTAGTTTTGTTTAATCTCATTTCCTTCTCACTTCAGGCTAAGATTTACAATACAGATATTTAGTATCTTTATGTACTTACTTTCTCATGGTTTTGTTATCATTCAGTGATTTTAGAAGTGTAGACCACAGTCTTAATTTCTGTAATCCTCTCTGATTGTCTTTCATTTTAGTGCTCTCCAAGTAAATGATTTAAAAAGGGAAAAAATAACAACACATTTCACTTTAAGCCACTGCCTCCTACCCCCTCTCCACCCCCATTTCAATTTTATCAGATGTCCGCTTTCTCAGAACAAATTATTTGAAAGGATATTAATCTTGTACCCATTATATAACAGCTATAGTATTAATCGGGAAAGACTGCTTATGAGAAATTCCTTCAAATATTTTACTTTTTTAAAGTGTTTGGTCAATATCTTGTTGTGTCTTACTGTATGCAATTGTTTTTGTTATCACATTCAAACACATTCAACCTTTAATGGATAAATGGTCACCTTTCATACAGGCATGCTTTCATACACCACCGCCTTTAAATCAATCTAAAATGTTTTAAAATATCATAACTACCAGGAGTGCTCTGATGTTAGACAGAAAAGCTAAATTTATAACACTACAATGAAACTTACTTTAAATGGGTGAATATGATCCTGTTTTCCCCCAAGGAATGTTCCGGCAATAGTTAATCAGATAGCATTTCCACATAACACCTCATTAGTTGTGAAGTTTTTATTCTTGTGGTAAGAATGCTATTTAATTTTCCATGCCAGATCTTGATGTAGGGTAGACTGTGTGGGGTTTGTTGTTCGGGTTTTTTTTTGTTTAATATTTTTATGAAAGGTTATTTTCAATTTTTGAGTTAAGTATAAAAACAGCAAACAATGTGTCTATGTAGAATTTTTGTTAATGCTAATTCTTGATTAGGATTACTTCTATTTTGAAGTTCTGAAGTTGAGATCACTTTTAAAGATGCTTAAGCATTGGTTTTATACGAGTGAAAAGGAAAACAATTACTCAAGAAATCCAAGCCTTTTTTGCTCTTTCGATTATATGTTTGTTACAGTGATGTATACTGGTAGCTGTAGTAAATAGATTCCTAGTTTTATGTCATTTCTTACTGTACTGTAATCTGTAATCCCAGTGACTTTGTAGTGCTATTTCTGGTTTTATATCTAAGACTATCTCATCAAACCAAGGATAGTTATTTGTAATAGAGTATGTAGAGATAATGACTCCAGATCTGTCTCAGCTTGGTTAAATAGAAATGCTTCCCTAGTTTGGAAGTTAGGCAAAGCTCATATGACTGCTTCATAGCCAAGATTCTAACTTTTGTCTAAAGATTTACAATTAAAAAACCCAAACAAACAAAGCCCATAAAACAAATAAACATCCGCTGAACTCTGTGAATTTCTGTCAGGGTGACTTGCTCAAAATAGAAACTTGACTTGTAAAAATTACAAATAAACAGAACATGAACATTTTTGTTGTGATAGAATAGTAATATTGTTGTCATGTTCCCATAATAATAATAATCTCTTTTGAATGCTGTGTGTTAAATTGGAAGCATGAATTTAAAAAAAAAAATTCAAACAGGAGCATATCCATATTTGCATTCTTACTTCTCTTGAACTTGCTTTCTGTTGCTTTATCAAATGTTCTGCTTCCAATCTTTTTCTCATTACATTCTTCCTTTATCTCCACATTGCTTTGTGAGCATTTACAGTATCAAAGGGAAAAAAACCCAGAAAATCAACAAAGGATACCTTGTGGCTCAGCTTTGAAATTACAACCAGTATAAAAAATAAGACTGGCTGATTGTTTCAACCATATAGATCTACTGAAGTAATTCTGACCAAGAAATCAGAAAGGTCACACGTGCTTCATAGTTGGTAAAATTGTACATGTCACTGGGCTTATCTAAATTTGATTGCAACTTGCTGTGTTTTGTCACCAGAGTTAACAATTATTCTGTCTGAGTGTATGGGATTAATTACTTGAAGAACAGACTGAAAAGTCACAAAAAACACTTTAGAAACCTGAGAGTATAACTTTTGCTGTAAGGTTGGAAGTGAAGCTTAGGATTTGTTCCCCATTCTCCATGAACAAAACTGGTTTGCTATAAATCTAGATAAACAGATATTTCAATGAGATTATAATAGCTGTTTTTGTTCTTTTGCAGATCTGTCTCTAAAAATGTAAGACATCATATTTGTTCCAGTTCTCTAAAATTACAGTACATCCAAATTAATCAGCTAATCAATTCACAGTGATTCCATATTTGTCACTAGTGTAAGCCAGAAATGGGTTTATTTATTAAAGTACTAGAGGTGAAAATAGCTATTAGATTTTCTTCTTATGAAACTGGCTTCTTGAATGAACAATTACTAATGGCTGGTTAAATATTGAGGGGAATTGATAGATTCATGACTCATTATCTATCATTTCTTCTCATACTAATTCTCTTGGCAGCAAAACTTTTGATAAACCAAAATTTTAGAAGTTTAGTTGCTGCTGCTTTCTGTGAAGCCTTAGTAAACATACTGCATACAATAGAGGTTGACATGGTGTATAATAAGTATTATTTTTTCTGCTTTCTCTCTCTCATGATGATGGTAAAAAGATCAAAATTGAGAAGTCTATAGAGGCAAGAAAGACCTGCTTTGATGTGGAAAATAATCCAGGGAGGATAAGAAATGGGCAATGGAATGGAAAGAGGCCGCTATAAAGATCAAAAGAAATAGGTCCCACAGAGACTCAGATGAACAGTAATTGGATGTTTCCTTATGAAGTGTCTGATTAATGGTAGCAGAATTGTAAATTTACCTTGGAGCTGTTTCCTTGTGAGCTTTATGCACATACAAACACATTTTTATACATGCATAGCTATTTCAGAGAATTTTAACATAATTTGTGCCATACGGTATAACTATTAAACTAAAAAAAAAAAGGCGCTGGAGAGGTATCATGCTACATAGATACCATGTATTGCTTTAAAGGCTGGTAGCTGTACTAAAATCTTACTAGATACTAGTTCATAATGATTCGCAATTCTCCTTCGTATATGAAGACTATTAAAAGATCGAGGATTATTACTGAAAATAGTAACTCATGCACAAAAACTAGTGAAACCTAAAATTATGATAGGTTACTTTAATAGTTAAAATTCAGCTGGGCTCTACTGAGATCAATGCTTTTGCAGAAGTCCAGCTTGGGAAAGCTTCGTTGACCAGGATGTAATACAATTATATACTGTAGAAAAGTTCTTAACAATGGGAAAGTTTCATTTATATTTCTAATTATCTTTATTCTGTGTATTTAAAGACAGCTGGATAAAATCAGTTTACTGGATAGTAGAATTACTTTCAGGGCCTTAACTCTCTCTCTACGTACTTGCATGTTTTCTTCTCTCTACTTGGGATATAAAATGTTATATTTAACAAACTGCATTATACTGTAATATCTGCTATCATAAATATTACAGCCCACATCACAATGCTTTTGATAATTCTGTGAAAGAAAATGCCTAGGGACATAGCTTGGTTTCTGTTGCATATGTTACCTAAATTGAATATTAAGCAGTTTCCAAAAAGCAATCCAAATTTAACCAAAGTGCTATCATGCTTCGTTCCATCATTTCTTTGACATACTGCAGTTATGAATAACTGCGTCAAGTTCCCTTAAAGTTTTCTTAGTTATCGAATGGAACATCAGTGAGAAGGCTGTCCATTCTCTGACTTTGGCTTACAAGTGGTTCTGCAGAGTATCTTATTAGCTTACCTATGAAGTATTTGAATATATTGTGGGCTTCACCAAAGGTATTTTATCTATATTCTTTTACTAACTGATGTTTCTTCCTCACAATGTAAGGTTAAGGGAGTTCATTTTTAATAGGCATCATTTTTAAGTACCTTTGAAGAAATTAGTGGCTGGAATTTAAAAGGTTGTTCTGACATAGTGAATCACGTCGTATTTGTAGGATGATTTAAAAAAAAAGGATAAATTAACAGCAAACTCAAAGTATGAAAAAAGTTAGATGAGAATTAGCATTATGAAAGAAGTTTAAGGAATTTCTATAATCTCTGTCTAGTATCTGGGGAAGTAAAAGTAGAATATTTTGTAATCTGCTCAGTATCTTAAAAAAAGGATCCTACATGCTGCAATACCCTAATATTCTTATCTATTTCAATGGAAGAAACAGTGGGCATTTACCCTTGATGCAAAGGAATTACTAGTGTATTCTTTCCTTCAAATAAGAGTTAAAAAAAAAAGAAAAGAGGCTAAAATAATTATTTATCAGGTATTATTTTCAGAATTCAATTAAACTTTGAAAATCAAAAGCATGATCCACAGACTGACTTCAACCAAAAGCCTTTAACTAACTGAAAAAGGACTTTTTTTTTTTTTTCTGATATAAGCTATTGAAATTAACTTGTTTAATGTACAGCCTATCTGGCAGACACTTCATCAAGTGCAAACTTTATATAGATATTATTTCCTGGAATTTATTAAATTCTTGCATCATTGCTGAAATGAAAAAAAAAAAATTGTGAAAATAAATATCTAGAAAGTATAAGAACTGAAACGGGGATACAAGTTTGGACTTTCTCAATTCCTATTGACAGACTATAGTAGTAGCAAACTTTTCCCAATGAAAAAATATGCAGAATTAGCAGCATAACATTTGTTTGGACTAATATAATATATTTTATTTAAACAAACATTCCTGAAAAAAATGTCTATTTTGTTGACACTATTGGAGTTTAAGATGTTGGCACCTTAGGATATCGTGCCAATTTTTCCACTGTGCTACAAGCTTTACTGCTGCTTTTTGTAATATTCCTGATCCTGCCTGACGTTGTCTGGACAGGTGTGTAGAGTATCTTTATTTTATGCCATTCAGTATTTTACTAGCATTCTCTGAGTTGCCTGGGAGTAATTGCAAATGTCTACACAATAATGTTGTCAGCTAGTAGATTAAATCTTGTGAGTTTCTGAACCTAGACTATTTTGTATTGCCTTGAAGCAGCTCTTGGTGCAGTGCTTTGTTGTTGTGGTGTTTAATGCCTTCAGGAAGTTAAACTACCTTGTTCAGCACTAATTTAAGGGTACCTAGAATAAATATCTTTAGTTACATACATATTTCTATTCACTTTTA
Organism: Poicephalus gulielmi; assembly: GCA_026283885.1. Classification (NCBI taxonomy): domain Eukaryota; kingdom Metazoa; phylum Chordata; class Aves; order Psittaciformes; family Psittacidae; genus Poicephalus; species Poicephalus gulielmi. Next base: position 19,351 of record JANEXQ010054084.1, on the reverse strand, counting down.
AAGATTTTTTATTGATTGACAAATGCAACTTCTCAACTTGTTTACAATTGCTTAATAAAAGGAATATAGTCCCTAGAAGCTAATTCTGCTGTCTGTGGCTATGGAAGGTCAGTCTGATATTATTAGCTGATTTGCATGGACATCCAGGCAGAGAGTTTCTCATAAATATCTGCAGTCGTTATTGAGATTACATTTTTCTTTTCCAGAGAGATTTCTGGGTTCATCCAGATGAACTAGAAAACATGTCAGAAGGTAGCCTGCTAACCTGGCCTTACCATTTTTCACTTTCCTTTCTACTCACACACATGAAGCTTTGCTACTGACAGCAAAGTCACATTTTTACAGATGAAAGAGTGACTGAGGAGGAAAATAGGAGAAAAAAGACAGACCTGAGATACACTTGTGTCTTGTGCTGCCATGGGAATGGGATGTGACTAGGATGCACCTCTGGATCTTAGAGGACCACTTAGCTAAAAGGACCATCTGGGTCCTACCTTAGACAACATTTAAGAAACTGGGGGATGCCAGAAGAGGTTGCTGAAGTCCAGTATTATGTGAATTGCCTGTTCTGCTTAAAGATCTTCTGTGTGACAGAAGGGCAAGATCGGAAGATCTAACTCTGATATAGTGTTGCACAAACTTGGCTGTTTCATGGCACTTATTGGGACTGCAGTGTGTTTTCATTACAGTACACATTGTAATGGTGCTCACAAAGTCAGACAACTTTAAATTCTGTAATAAAAGTAGGGAGAAAAGGTAGCTATAGATGAAAATTTGTTTTGTGCTTGATCTGCTCAAAATAAGTTGCTCCCTCAAAAAAACTGAATAAATACCCCTTATAATTACTCCTCAAATATTATGAACTGCATGTTTGCCATATCCTGAACTGAAATATATTTAAGTTTTTGAGAGTTAACATTCATTGCAAAAATTATAATACAACCATAAAATATATGCTACCCCCCCCTTTTTTGTCATTGAATTCTCCTTCATCTCTTATTTGTTTTGCTGAACTTGCTTATACACTTAAAAAACACCTTAACTTCAATAAACAGATTCTGAGTCAAGAAATGTATAATTTATTAAGTATAGCTCTTTCCAATTAATATTTAAAAAAAACCCAAACAAAAGCCTTCACTTCATTTAGGCAGTCCACCTATCAGTCTGTTGAGTTTACGTCTATAGTTTAGTTGTTTTGCTTAGTATTCTTGCAAGGAATGTGTCATTTGTTTGCTTGATATAGCCACAGTAATAGCCAGGGAAGTTTCTGTGGATCTTACCTATTTTTTTTATATCAGGCTTGAATTTTACCAGCTTGCTAGTAAAGAAATACTTATTTTAAAAGACAGTATGCTGATCTGATGCTGAAGAAATGGCAATAATTTCATTTGGCAACCATTATGGAAATTGTTAAATGCTTTCTTGTACATTCAGCCCACTAACAAATATATGAACGTGATTTTAATAAAAATTAATAAATTTAATTAAAAGTCAGAATAAAAATGTGTATTTTCTATCTTTGCTTCACAAATCATATTTCCATATACTTATTTACTACTAGCATTGGCTCTTAAATTGTATTACAGGTCACTGTATTAATCTGTTTTACCACTTATTACCTAGCCCAAAGCTACCTTTTCAGTGAAGTGAGGGCAGTCCTATCAGGAATTAGCTGTATTAACATTCCAGGTGGAAGGGAAAATACTAGTGCTGTAATGTTATACATTGATCTACTCACAATCAATGTACCACCTTTATAGTTCTCTTGAGAATGGACAAGACACTTTTTTTTTTTTTTTTTTTTTTTACAGCAGTGGCATAATAATGCTATCTTTCTGCGAACTTTTCTCAGTTCATATTGCATTCTTTCCAGGGTAGACCTGATCTTTTATTCGGCATTTGTAGACTAGCTCAAGTGTCTTCCTTTTTTCTGTATTTAAAAACTGTAACTTCAATAAACAGCTTTTTCCTTTTCCTTTTCCTTTTCCTTTTCCTTTTCCTTTTCCTTTTCCATTTCCTTTTCCTTTTCCTTTTCCTTTTCCTTTTCCTTTTCCTTTTCCTTTTCCTTTTCCTTTTCCTTATTTTCCTTTCCCTTTTTATCTTTTTCTCTTTCTTCTTTTCTCTTTTTTTCTTTTTACCTTTCTTTTTCTTTTACATTTCTTTTACCTTTCTTTTCCTCTTTTTCTTTTTCATTCTCCTTTTCTGTTCCCCTTTTGTTTTCCTTTTCTTTTTCTTTCTTCTGCATAGTAAAGACCAGAAATTGTTTCAAAAGTTAGTACCTCCCCAAGCATGGACATCACTGGGAGCTGGGGTGAAAGAAGAGAGAAGTCTGGAGAAGGCCACTTACTGATATTACATCATGAAGCATAAATGCTTCTGAACCACTTGATATCCACTTTATATGTTCCTAAATATATAGAGTAAAAGCTTATAAAAAAAAAGTAAAAAGAAGGCCAGGGAACTGTTCATCTGTGTTAAAAAGTTCTCATTATTGAATTACATGGCAAAACCAGGAAGTATGAACATTACTTTGCTACACAAAACAAATATTATTTTATTACACAAAACAAAATAAAATATTCAAGAATATTTTATATTTATTTTCTTTTCTTACACTCTGGAGGGGAGGGATGCCATCCACAGGGACCTGGACACACTTGAGAGATGGGGCAATGGCAACTTCATGAAGTTCAACAAAGCAAAGTGCAAGGTCCTGCACCTCGGTCAGTGCAATCCTGAGCAAAGCTACAGGCTGGGCAGAGGAGTGATTCAGAGCAGCCCTGTGGAGAAGGACATGGATCTGTTGGAGCAAGTCCAGAGGAGGGCCATAAGGATGATAAGCGGGCTGAGGCACTTCACATATGAAGACAGGCTAAGAAAACTGGGACTGTTCAGCCTGGAAAAGGCTGCTTGGAGACCTCATAGCAGTCTTCCAGTATCTGAAGGGGACCTACAAGGATGCCAGAGAGGGACTCTTCATCAGGGATTGTAGTGATAAGACAAGGGGAAATGGCTTAAAACTTAAACAGGGAAGATTTAGTCAGGTGAGAGTGGTGAGGCTGGAGCAGGTTGCCCAAGAAAGTGGTAAGTGCTCCATCCCTGACAGTGTTCAAGGCCAGGTTGCACAGGGCCTTGAGCAACCTGGTGTAGCAGGAGGTGCCCCTGCCCATGACAGGGGGGTTGGAACTAGATTACCTTAAAGTCCTTTCCAACCCTAGCCATTCTATGATTCCATGATTCTTCTGTTACAACTGATTTGATATTTGAACAGAACTGATTTCCAGTGATTTTTTTTCTCTAACTCATTTAATACTAGCAGTTGGTTTCACTACTTATTGCATTTCACTCATGTACTCTGCAGAACAAATGAGCCTGTTGAAGTCTAAGTTTGGTTTTTTTTTTTCTTGGGTTGGATTTTTTTGGTGACAGGCTTTTTCTTGCAACTGTTATGCAGCTATTTCTTTTTTATTTACTTCTAAGGATGTCAACTGAAATGAAAATTTCTATGGTGTTGATCTGCTTTTTTTTTGGCAATTACTAAAATCACAGTAAATGTTTAGTGTGACGTTTATAGTAATCACAATGTTTCATAGCAGGCAAAATCACAGCATTCTTTTAAATCTGATTTCAGATTATAACTGAAACAAGTTTGCTTGGTCTTTTAGTTGATTTTGTTTGGTTTTGTTTTCCTTTTCTTCTAATAGAGTCAAAAAACAATAAAGAATTTTATTTTCACCTAGCATCCTTGAGAGCCTGGTTTCAAACAAGGTGTGTTATGCACAGCATGAGTATCAGAGCAGCCTTTAAGAAGAGTATTGCCCAAATAACGTAAAATCTAATGTAGATTCCCTGATACTGCAGATAGAAGAGATATAGAGAAATAGGAACAGAGGGCTAGATCCTGGTATCTCTAAAGGGAAAGTATTATTGAGATTACAAAACAGAGTTCTCACTAGTATTTGATTTACTTATATGTGTGTGTGTGTTTGCACACACGTTATAGTGCTATATCTGGAACAGGTCTTTGTTTCCAAAATTATTCTGCATTCTCTCTCCCCCTATTTAGTGTTACACCAGCAGAAATAAAAAATAATAATTTAAAAAAATTTAAAAAACCCAACAGTCTATATCTTCTGGCAAGTAAAATTTTTATTTTCATAAAATACTATAAGTAGTTTCTGGTTTCTATATGAAATGGTAGCAATGAACAAGAGAAAATCAAATAATCACATTTTTGTCCACTTGGTCTTAAGATATGCTTTCCCTTCCTACTAGATTTAAAAATGCAGCCTTCTACATACAGCAAATAGAAATATCTTGAATATAAGGTACCAGCACAAATGTAAGAAAATGCATCAACATTGTAAGTAAGCACAACAGAAAGTTAAGTCCTCTTGAGCTTGGAAATGCTTGAAATTATCCTAAACTTTGTTGCTACTGCCTAGTTCATCAAGACTGAAGAACATTTCTAACAAAAATGCTTAAAGTCTGCTTTATGAATGAAGATCAGTAGTTCATCCTTTCCCAAAGCCAGATTCAATTCCAAACTTACTGGTTCTCATCTCATGTCTAAGAAAACCAACAATTATATATACTGAGACTTTTGCCAGCAGTATGTGTAAATTAATAATAAAGCACATCATCTGCTTAGACTACGCAGAGATTAAAAAAAGAAAGATAGGGAGAGTAAAGATAAAAAAGGATTTATTATTGTGGAGTCAGGTTATATTTCACTGCTTATATAATTTGATATAATTCAGTAAATTTTGGCACAATTTGGGGGTTTGCATAGTTTTTTTCATGAAAATGTGAGTGAAGAGCTACATGACATAGGAAAAAGCTAGTATAATATGCCTGTAAATATATTTAGGATGGAAATTAAGGGAATGTTGCAAAAGTAATAAAATATTTAAAAGTCAAACTAATTTTAAAAATATTTGAGATGTTTATGGATAAATTACGATGATTTAATGATCTCTGATTTTAAGGGACTGGATTGGCTGATCCAAGAGGTGTCATATTCAGAGGAACTAACATCGCAAGACTTCGCAGTTACAACTGGTACTTCCATTATCAAAATTCTTAGGGATAAAAGCACTGTATTATTGCTTTAGTTCAACAAGGCACTTGAAAATGAATTAAAGTACATGTAAATAATGCTAGTAATAGGATTATTTTTGTGCTTATTCATGCAAGGGAAAAGGGCTGCTGACTCTTTAATAGGTAATAAGCCATAGATATTTTTTGACGTTCAGAAAATCTGCATGATACATCAGTTAGAGAAGCTGCCCTTAGAAGTGTTATTTCATCACTAGAATCATTAGTAGAGAATTTATGCAGAGAAGAAAAAAAAATAAAAAGAAAATATAATATGGAGATCCTTAAATTTTGGTACTTTTTTGCCTATCTTGTTTTGGATTAACATGATATAAAAAGTTCTAATCAAAGAAGAAAACTCTGCACTAACTTCAGAAAGACAGCACAATTTGAGCAAAATATCAGCAATGATATACCATATTAAAATACGTGCTTTTAGCTTTGAATTTGTTTGTGATGCCTTTAAACACAATAAGCAGTGAGTATTCGATTTTCAGGACCTACATTCCTTTTACAATAAAAACAGTGATTAACTTGAAATTATTTTGTGTAGTGAGGCTGAAATGGATTGTCTGCGTGAATCAATAACAGCTTTTTTCATCAAATACAAGTTTAAAAGATCAAGGTAATCTTCATCTGTCTTCTTTAGACCTGAGCACTGCTTGGTGTTGTATCTTGAATAAGATTCTAAACATTCTAAAGCATTTATCTCTGGATAATGCAGTTTGGTCCTGGAAAATTATTCTATATCTAAAAAAAAAAAAAAAAAAAAGAAATAGTCAACACAAAAAATCTAGTTAGTAGAATTTAGTGAGATATCATATTTTTTTATAGCAGCCTGAAAGACTGTAGGCACCAGTCCCCTTCTGGCTATGTGGCTTCCCAAGAGGCAGCCTGCAGGCTGACTCTGGATGCCCTGTACTGTGTCAGGTCATGCACCAACACTGTACTCTAGAAAGGCTGACAATGGGCTGCCTTATCAAGAGACAGGGATGTATCAACAAATAAATCATTTAAGATGAAATTTATTGACTTAGATTTTTGCTTTAGCTTTTACACTACAGAATCTCAAAGTTGCATGTAATGATTTCGGCTTTTTAAGAGAAATAATAAATCTGTGAAATTGAATTCCTGAGCAGGCTCTTAGCTATCCTGTCATTGATGGGTAAGTTCTAGAGTACAGTTGGTCAAAGTCATCTAACGGATTACTTTCTGATTCTGAATTGTCAGATATATCTCCTTACCTTTCCACACAGCCTATTCTACTGAAAAAAATTATTCCCAAATAAGTTTTCCAAATTTTATTTTTAAGCACCACATTATAAGTGGCCATGGTCAATGGAGAAATGGTAATTAATTCTGAATAAGAAATAAAGCTTCCTTTTTCAGTTGGTTGAGTGGAGAATTTTAGTAAAATTTGGGGGTTTCTGTCTGCTGATTGCAGTTGGCCTGCATCACTTTTATTTTAAGATTTCTTCTAGTAAAAGACAAGTAGAATACAGAAAGTAGAGCCAGATCTACAAAGATATTTAGGTCCCATTTAAATGTACTGAAGTTAAAGGATGTACTGTTATATAAATTAGTATTTAATGAACTTTTTTTCTGAAGAAAATTTGACTGCTCTGTTAAATTTGAAGTATGAGATAATGACCAAACAATATGGACAGAGACAGAAAAAGAAACTATGGAAAATATTTTCAATTGTCCAAAGAAGGACATTGGATAATGAGCATATTTTGTTAATAATCACAGAAATAGAATTATTGATAAAACATCTCCATGCTCTTATAATATTACGTATGTAAACATTTTTAAATGTCATTCGCTATTTTACATATGTATATGTATATGACATGTCATATACATATGACAAAATAAAATGTTCACACTTTCTTTTTTGAAGGAATTAATAAAACCCATTGCATTTTGCCAAGTTCCTGTAACAACTTTTTAATTGAACTCCTAAAAGGTTTGGCTTATATTTATGCTTTCCAGCTCAGATAGAAAAGCTGAACTGTGTCCTGGCTAAGATAGGCACATGTGAAGTCATTTCATATGTATCTGAAGCATATTCATCTTCTTCTGTGACTACCAAGGAATCCCTCATTTATTTCTGCCTGTACACCAGTGTGCATGCACATGAAATATTAATCTTCTATAGACTTTTCCTTTCCCCGCTTTTAGCTTATAACTCAAAAGAATACTCTTTGTGATAAGATGTCAAGTCCCGTTTCTTCCTATTCTTCTGTCATACATTCCCATTCTTCTGCATACATATATTTTTTTTTCAGTATTAACACAGCAGTTAACCTGAATACAATACTGTACTGCACCTGCAGAGTCTCTTCTTGATTCAGTAAATAACATGACAGAAGTAAGCAATAGACAAAGCCTGTTATGAAGGCTAGATATGCAGTCAGAACAGGTTATTATGTTTTGAACATAATTTGTGTGATCCTGTTTTAGTTTGTATTGGATAATGTAGAATTTTACAGATGAAATATGAAGTAGTAATAAGAACACCATCAATATAATCTATCACTAAACTCAGTGAGAAAAAGTCCCTGTTACATCAACAGGATGAGTTCCACTGATATACCTTCATAAATTTTTTGGGCACAACTTTGGCCAGTGCAACCTCACATGATATTTCCTCTTTCTCACCTCTGTCCATTTTTACTCAGACACTTTACTTTTCATCTTCCTCCTTCTTTTCTATTAAATGGAGAAGTGTGATCATTATCTCTATATCCTCTGGGTCTTTAATCCTCTACATTGTGTAGCATGACTGAAGTCTCCCATCAGTCACAGCTGCCTTCATCTCCAGTCTATCTGTATGCAATTTCTATTGGACTCTGATGTAAATTCAGTTACTCAGTTAAGAACTTAATCCAAACCATCTCATATCCTAATATTTTATTCCAAAATATTTTATGCACTGTTATGTACCATGCGATGTACTGAAGTCTAAGTCAATTATATATATTGCTTTGCTATTGTCAGGTCTCATTGTCATTTCCCTGCAAAAATTAATCAAGTTAGCGATGCATGACCATCGTCTTATTAATCAAATCTGACAGGCTAACAATTCCTGCCCATACTCTACGTGGAAAAACAGGTTGTGGAAGTTTTAAAATCCTGCTAAAAAATAAGTAAAATTCAGAACTTTATTTCTTGCCATCAACCTAAAATATTTTTGTTCACTTAATAGTAGCAGTTGTGTGTAAAGCTACCATATCTCAGAAGTAATACTTCAGCCACTGAAATAATTTTTTCCATTTCAGAATAATTAAAAGTGGTACAATAATTTCTAATAATTTTTCAGGTTTCATCTATAGTGAGATTTTTTTGTTAATTCTTCCTCTGGAAAAAAAAAAAGGCAAACAAACCTGTTTTCTTCAGCTGTTCTAATAAGAATCATGACAGAGAAGTTATTTTAAGACACCTTAGTTTCTCACAGTATAACATTCACCATATAGAAGTCCTGAAAAAGTTATCTTTTTTTATATAAGGACTCAAATGAAAAAGGGAAAATATTATTTCCCAGAAAGTTGTTTCCCACCTGTGCTTTGGAGGAATCAGTGGCGCTGGCAATGATCTTGTTTAACATATACCAAGGTATCAGTGCATTTGAAACATGATAATCTCCTTACTTATTTTAAAGTTGTCCATTAACATTGCATTAATTAAGAGTAACAGTTGTTAGTAAAAAGAAAATACTTCATTCAATGCTTCTTATATCTGTCTCAAAAATTATGTTTTATATAGAGGTACTTGGGCACATGCTAAAAATAATGTCTTATTGAAATTTCAGCTTAAATAGCACTACTTATTTTGGTAGTAGATTTATTCACCCTAACTGGACTCAAACCTTTTTTGTGAACCAAAATATTTTGCTGTGGTATCTATGTCCTGTCTGTATAGCAGCTCGGGTAACTGGTCTAAAAAGACAGAGTGACTGGAAGAAGCCAGATATCTGTTCAGACTATAGCTTCAAGTGTATATGCAGATAACAGCAGCAATTTGAAAGACTTTTGCTAGTAGCACAAAGCCAGGAACCTAAATTCTTCTTCTAAAGCCATTAGCCCTAAAAGCATGATGGATCCTCTAGATGTTAATCAACCAGAATAAAATACATCAGTCTTTCCAGAGAAGACAGCAAGTCTGCAGGCATGCTCTGGAAGAATGTTAAGGTAGCTGCCACTTTAGTATGTATAGCCACTAGAGATGCTCACATGACATTCTCTGTTTTCAGCTATCTAAGGGTTTTAAAAAAGACAAAAACTGATGACCTGCTGAGCTTGTGTTTGCATGCCACCACTGATCAGAAAAAGAGATTGAATAATTAGAAACAAAATATTTCAGAAAATAGAAGACTAAATGAAGTTCTAGTAAATGTGCCTCATAGAAGTTAAAAAAAAATTAAAAGAGAAGCCTTATTTTTCATTTAAAGACAGGAGTCTTTTGTAATACTAGGTGAGGAATTATAGAAAAGCGGCATAAGGAAGTCTTTTTATTCTCTAAGAATATAACAATGGCTCCCTGATAAGATATATGTATGTCTGTGTGCGTTTGGGGGGTGTGTGTGCGTAGTTCTTTTGCAAATTTCTATAGACGAAATAGAATTATCTTTTGTCAGACCAGAATTTGGACTGACTATTCCATATTAAATTCTGCCTATATAGCAATGGATACAAAGTTAAAACCGGAATTTTCAACATCCACTAATAAAAAAAGAAGTTTTTAATAAAAATAATCTCTTTCCCCAGTCCTCAGCTTTAAACTGTACATGACTTTTAAGCATATTATGATTTGTAACGTAGTCTTAATACTTTAATTATTTGCCATTTTTATTCTACACTTATTTTCAGTATGTGTAAAATCAATGCTATTACAGATTTATTGTTATAACTAGCCAAAACCTCCGCCTCCATGAATATACTTTATAAGGAAAAACAAAAAAGCAAAAAGGAAAATAGTCAAAACCTAACAAAGTTACGAATTTGTGAAATCATAGTTATTAATATAGAGTATATAAGCTAACTCCTTTTAAGATTAAAACTGAACACTAGAATTTATATTTCTTTTATTACTCTGAGTATATTTTATCAACCACTTAATCCAGAAATCTCTTCTCACCTTTTTCCAGTCAGCTGCATATCATCTAGCTCTTCTTCCTAATCTGTGCTCCTTCTTGTGACCCTTATCTTTCACACAAAAAGAAGTGTCACAGTAAGACACCAGGCAGTCTACTCGCTTCCCAAGAAGGATGAGATCCTTGTATCCAACCTGCCTGCCTTCCCTGGGCAGCCCTCAAAGTTGGAGCGTGTTCACCCAACCTATTCAGGGACCCTACAAGCAGCACCACACTGACAGAGGTTAGGGAGACCAGCCCACTCGCTTCCCAGGAAGGATGAGACCCTTGTATCTGACCTGCCTACTCCCCCTTTGGGTAGCTCACGAAGTCAGAGGATGTTCGTTTAACCTATGCAGGAACCTCACAAGCAGCACGTTAGGCCAAATCCCTTAAAAGTTTCCAGAAACTTATCTATACATAAGAAATTTATTACATATACTTGTGACAGCATACAGGTTCAAGATAGCCGGTGATAGTGACTGACTATGAAAACAGATTTGGTTAGAATTCAAACTGATCAGTGATAATACTAATAGCTAGCAAGATCTTAGTAATTAAATGCGCATAACACAGAGCTCTTACCCAATAGGCATCCCTATGGGGGGGGGAAGAGATCCAGCCCGTCGACTGATCCCAGATGTTTTGATGGAGGGCTTCTCCCACCACATCTCCCTTCTATTTCTCCAATTTATACTATTTCTTTTCTTTTAGGTGGAGCTTGAGTGACTGTAGTCATAAATTCCTTTCATACCTTTGTTAGGACTGGTGTAAATTTTCCTCACTTCGATTTAAAGGTACAGGTTAAAAGAATTTCAGAGCACAAGCTCAGTGAGGGATGGTTGCAGCCTGGGCAGGGGTCTCTCTTGAGGTGGGTGTGTGTTTTAGTATTATAATGATGCAAAGTTCAGCTGCAGGACACGTTCTCACCATCACTGCTGATGCACCTCTCTTGATAGCATCTGGGCAGTTCTTCCTCCCTGATAACAGGAATGAGCCGTGGTACTTCTGTACCACTCTACTTCCCATTTCAAGGATATTGCCCTAGAAGCAGCATCTGTGTCTTATCTCAAGGTTGCTTTGACAATACAGTCTCTGAGCTGAGCTTTGTGAAACCATATTTCTTCATTTTTCCCCAACCTCAGTTATTTTCCTACAAGAAGCAAAACCAGTGCCTCATGCTCTCATCAGTTATTAGAAATCTTAGAAATAATTCCAGTCCCCCAACAGACCCAGAATATGATCTGTTGTTTTGGCTGAAAATTTCCTAATAAGGTTCAGCTGGTTTTATACTGATTCTGACTGAAAGACTGCTATTGTTGACATGGTCTAGTGTGAGGTCTGTACTGATTAATTCAAATTTAGGATATCTAAGTAGCCTCCCCCAGTATAATCATGCAAGATAGTAAAATGTAATTGTTGTCATTATCTGTTATTGCTAACTTTTTTAATCGCCATCAGCTCTTTGGGGAGATCTTTGATAGGACCAGTGCTATTATAAGTTTTGTAATCATGTAGGCAAATCTACCTAAAAGTAGTTCTAACTCTGGATATGTCTGTCATTTACATTGGCACAAATAAAGATTTTTTTAACCAGAAAACAAAGTATCAGTTCCACACTAAGAGTTCTGCACCTGTATGGCTGAGACTGAAATAAAGAGTCTTGCTAAGAGGCTTATCATATCAGTTAAAGCAAAATGCCACTCTTTGTGGGATGAAGCTACCTCACATTTGCCTCTCTCAGTGACATCTATCTCAAAAAGATCATGTGAACAAATATTTAACATAGAATTCAAATGAAAATTTAGGGCTTAAGTTAAGAAGTCTGGACCACTCTCTCTTTCGAATGATAACTTTATTCACTTGTGAGGCCTGTGTAGGAAGCACTTAAAAAATTAATGCATTTTGACAATATTATGAATGGTTGTAGAAATTAGGCTATTGGCATTTTGACAAATTAGTATTACAGGAAGCCAGAAGGCAAAGATGCATGCCAAGATTAACAGGAGGAAGGGAATTGCCAAGACTGATGCAAATGCCTTATGGATTGTTCCTAGATAGTTTCTTGACTGTTATGAATATTGAGACTATACAACAATTGTCTTTCAAGTCAGTAAGCTGTAAGGTTATTATATTCCATTTTAAAGCATATTTTCATAGCCACAATTTCTATTAATTTTCTCTCATGCTATTAGACATTACAGTGATGCTGCTCTTCCAGCCCACAAAATGATAGTGCCATACTCGCTTGAGAAGGAAAATACCATGTCCATTTCAAATGCACCAGACGTTCCAACTACTTTATAGCCAGGAAAGAAAACAACGAAATTCATTGGCTCAGGAAGTCTGCCCAAGTGCGAAATATAATTTTTTTTATTATTATTTTTTAAAAGGAAAGCTGGCAAAATTCTTTTATGATACCTACCTCGCTCAATTCAGCCTTTACCAGTCACCTTAAAGTAAGCCCAACATTTAAAAATAAACTTTTCCATCAGTATTAATACTGTTTATGAATAACCTGAAGACAAAGACATCTCACTGGTTTCCTAAATTTATTAATCTCTATTTTATTTATTTATTTTGATGCTTTTTATAAAAATTCACTAGAAAAAGGGTAGAAAGTTAAATGAGTCAGGGTTTGCTTATATGCCATCAAGGGCTACCAACTTGCTTCATAGGAAAGAGTGTGTGAGACAGGCACCCGCTTTTTTTTTCGTGCCCCCACACATAAAAAGAACTCTAGGACACACTGCGCCTAGCCAAGAGTT
>JANEXQ010054081.1:9960-39153 GCA_026283885.1 Poicephalus gulielmi | reverse complement strand
GTGAGGTGTCCCTGCCCATGGCAGGGGGGTTGGAACTAGATGATCTTAAGGTCCTTTCCAATCCTAACTATTCTATGGTTCTATGATTCTATCCACTCCTCATAGATTTCAGTATGCTTCTCAGATCCCATCTGTGGGGAGGTTCTCAAGCCTCAATGTTATTCTCAACTTTATAGTATTCGTATAAGTGAACAGAGAATCATCTTCACTTGTACAATGCTGAACTTTCTAGATGGCACACCAAAGTTCACAGGGAGCATTATGTTCTTACACAGCTCCATTCAATAGCCCTTACAAGAAGTGCATATAGGTGGATTATGTCACAGTATGCACCCCGGATGCCCAGCAGTCACTCATGCTAACATCCCGGTATCTGCAGCCAAGGCCTATGGTTAAAGTGTGCCTAGATTCTGCTTGAAATCACTATCTCCTACTGCAGTATCTTCTGCAGTGGCCCTCTATACATTTGCTTAGAATAAATCCCTACTCAGTGAAAACCCTTCTCTAATGACATGTCTTAAGGCCTTTTGCCTGGCTTAGCTTTACTCTGATTCTTTCCCTTTCATGACAGTTTTAAAAAAATGCCTTTTACTTCTCTTTTTGAAAATTCCAAACTGTTGTCTGGAGTACCCTGTGGACTAAGAGATTATTTGAAATGCTCTTAACTTAAGCTCACTTTGATCTTCGACCTGCGGCCAAAGGAAACACTTTCTGTGTGGGAGTTTAAGTTCATCTTTCCTTCAGTCTGCATGTACACATAAATGACAGGTGCCAATGTGGCCATGTAATATATGTACTGCAGTTTTTGTCACATTACCCAAAGTTTTTTTGAATTTCCAGCTCTTTTCTTCTTTTTTCTGCTTTAGCTATCCTAAAAGATGCATAATTTTTTCTGACATTTGATCCACTGATGGGTTTTCAATGATGAATTTGTTCATCCAGCCATATCATCAGTTATTTTTCTCTGGAAAACTTTCTGTGACATAGAGTTAGTACTATTTGTAATGGGAACTTGTGAGTAAGGGCACAGCTAGTGAAAGCACAAAAAAATAGATTCCCTTTTCATGCAACTGGGAATAAGTGAGCTAGAATCCAGCTGAGGTTTTTTTGGAGGTGAGTATGGGTTATCTCCAGTCCTCTAACTTCACACCCTTGTACATACACTTGAATTCTTCCATAACCAAAACTGTTGTATAAGAACCTCTGAAGTGGAGGTGCTCCTCTGCAGCTAGCGTCTAAATCAGAACACTCATAATTGCTTCCTGCTGAACTCCAGAGGAACTTCGGAGAAATAATTAATTTGAGGTTATGGAGAAACTCCCTTGACATCTTAGGACAATTATTGCAATCATCTTTAATGTAATTGTCTTTATCCATGTCTTTTTTATGGTAAGATCACACATACGTCCTCTCTTGTATCCATTATCTATTATTCCCAAACACTAGCTGAAGTGTCAGCATCTTCCACCCTGTCAGCTTTGCACAGAGGTATGCTGCTTTTGTGATCACTTCATGTCAAAATAGGTTCAATTACAGAAAGAATATAATTCATATTTGTTGGCAAATCCAACTAACTTTGACTAAAAGAGTAGAAATAGAACATGTAAGTAACCTAGCCAGTGGTTCAAAGAAGCCAGTTGCTATATGTCAAGTAAAGATGTCAAGTAAAGATTTCAAGTAAAAATTATGTCTCTGCATGATACCTCATGGAGGTTAATAATGCCTTTTAATTTCATTCTGAAGCACAGAATGTTTTTCATTTTTTGTGCATTGAAACTACAGATGCAGGGAAAAGGCCTCTGTTATCCCTAAAGTACTTCAATTCTACTGATGCTAGCTGGGTACCTATTTTGCTGGCAGGTGTCTGACTTTTTGAAGGCTTTATCAACTGAATTATGATAGGAATTGAGAGATAGAAAACCAAGTTTAGATAGTGACATTAGTTCCTCAAGACCCTGAGGGCTGTTAAAATAACAGATTCTGTGCCCTAGCATAAAGCAGGCATCTCATTTAGTTATATCCTTTTCAAAAGGTGTTTTACAGACCAGCTTCAAAGGTATATTGTTCTGCTGTTCCAGACCAAAGAAGCAGAGAGGAATGGAAAAAAGAGGTCCTGCCTAGTAACCTATATTATTAGCTGTAATCTTTAGCTGCCTATTAGATAACAAATACTCTGCTATGTACCAGCTTTCTCTTATACTGTGCCACTAGGCTGCAATATGTTGAATACTTGATTTGATTTTCACATTTTGATGATGGCAGAAACAAGTTAATCTAGTCTGACTTAATTGGAAATTCATACACTTTCCCAGGCAAAGCTGTCAGATAGGTAGTATAGATGAAGCTGTTTAAGAATTTTCTGCCTGCAAAATGGAACAGGAAAAAAAAGATGATAATTTTAGTAAGTTACATAATGTTGTGAAATAATAGAAAATGAACTGCCATCACCTCAGTCTTGTTATATTTTAATTCACAGTTGAAATGAGCCCAGTCTATCTCATTTATACCAATCAACCTCCTCCACTTCATTCTGAAGCTGAGTGGTCCAGGAAAACAAGACCCAAGTCTAACCAATGACAGAGAAAAGGAAGCAAAAAGTAAATAAATCGTTAAGTTACCCTCCAGCTAGGTGGAGTGAGTGTTGTCAAGGTTTTGCCCTCGGTGGACTATTTAGCATGCAGAACAGCAAGCTGGGAGCAACTTAAATTTATCTCCATCCAGCGTGATACAAGATATCACACTTAGAGAAGCCTGTTCAAAGTTCTATTGAGTCTCTGGTGGCCAACAGGATGTGCTTTGAGAAATTAAAATGTGATTAATTCATTAGTGACCCATTCCATGTTGCATAGTGCCATCCTGATTCACTTTTCCCACCTAAAAATATCATTTACTGTTGACAATGAAAGGCAATAGACATAACTTAGTAGTGTTTAGGAAAGTAAAAAATGGACAGGTAGGATCAAATATCCATTTAGTTTAGTACTCAGAAGTGGCCGTTAGCACATGCCTAGGAATAACTCAGAAAAGTGTGAGAATAAGCAATAATTCTTGCTAATACTAGAAGTAAACATTCCTATTATTTTTCACTCAGGAATTTCCTGGAACAGGAATGGTAAGCCAGGGGAAGAATCGATGCTCACAAGTCTTGTGGCTTCCAGTTGTGTTCATTCTAGATTACACAGGAAAAGCATATGATGATAGCAGTGGGAGATGATAAGAACATAGGTTGTCATTTAACACTGGAAAATTATGTTTCTTTCATGCTATGTTTTATGCATAAATCTAGAGCCTGTCCATTGTGTGAAAACAGATAGAGATAATAAAATTAAATAAAAGACGACCTTGCTATGGACAAGGAGATGAACAAAAAATACTGAACTTATTCAGATGGGAAATGTTTTTATTTGGAGTCCAGCTCAAAACTATTTTAAAAGACAATGAAAAAACACTACAACTGAAACTTTTAACTTTCAACAGTCTCCTAACTTTCCTGTTGTCAAAGCTGCAGTATAAATTACAAGAACAAACGCATTATACCATTAAGCAATAAAAAGTACTTTGCATTTGCAAACCATGATATTAAATAAAATGAAAAAAAATTGGATTTTAAACAATTATTTCTTTCAAATGTGAAATTTGGGTTTGTTTGGGGGTTAGTTTTTTGTTGGTTGATTGGCTTTTTTCCTAGCAAACTTTACTTTTGGTAATTCAGATCATTATTATCAAAACTATGTGTAAGTCCATAAATTCAAATGTCTGCATAGCAGTCTTTGCAAGAGATAATCAATGACCATGAATAACTTGAAATTTTAATATTGTTTCTAACAGAAAGGGAGAAACAAAGCTGTTATAAAAATAAACTCTGTTTTGCTTTGTGTTGGGAATGATTTGAAATATTTAATACCCATTTAAAATAAGATATTCTTGTTATTTTAGCATATTAAAATTTTGAAAACAGTACAATGAAAGTCAATTAAAGAGAAGTGTAAAAGGGTTAAAGCAATTCAGAGCAATAGCGACCCAAAAATTCTGTATTTACTAAAATGAGATTTCTCCCACACCTTACCCTTCCACCAGTACATGCCATAGAAAGCAGCCAGAAGTATATTTAAGGTGTCTTTCTAAACTTTAAACAATTTTAAACAAATAAACAGAAAATAGGTCAGAAGTTCATTACAACTTCTGTCATACAAGATGGGGAATAACCAGCATTTAACTAAATTCAATTTCATTTGAACTTCATTTATTGATATTTCTGGTGAAATCATTTTAGTATGTCTAATCTGATGGAAGCCTCACGGGGGGGGAGGAAATAAGCAAGATGATCAAGTGCTGCAAAGCTTTATTGCCATTAGTGGTGACATCTCTCCATAATTATATAACAGAATTCAGAAAACAGGGAACCCCATACTGAACTGTTAATTGTCACTTTTTGTTGTGTAACCAGTAAAAATGGAGCAAGAAGGAGGGGAGATGCTTCTTCAAAATAATACAAAGATTAAAGAAGCAAGTAACTGAGCTTGTTGTGTTTTTATCTGCAATAGATTTTAAAATGATTGCATAATATTCTCAGTTCAAGGCATTTTTTAAATATGTGGTATTTTTTTTGGACATCCTGTATGGCTCTAATTCACTTTGTTCTGGAAATATACATATCACCAATTGTCCTTTTATGGAAGTGATTATAAAGGGAAAGCAGAGGTTTACTAGGCAATCACTCAAATACCCCTCAGGTTAAGGTTTAAGTAAGAAAAGACAGAAGGGCACAGATCAGACATCGCTGTAAAGTCTCCTGCCTTTTCTACTTAGTCAGTGCAAGATTCATGCACTGAATACATTTCTGGTTTAGAAATCTTACTTCAGTTTCCTTTCAGGTAAATAGGAAGAGATTTAAGGAAAAATACCATGCACTCTTAAAAAAAGAGAGAAGGGGGTAGGGGGGAAATGCCTTACATTGCTGCTGAAAACAGAGATTGCTATAATATTGTACTTTTTATACAAAATATTTTATTTTAGATTATCTGGAACTAGCATTTCAAATGACAAATTTTCTGAATTTTAAGGTTTTCTTTAGAAATATTCTCTCCTTTTCTCTGCATTGTTTTCACAGTTCCTTTACTTGCACCGGAGAAAAAAAAAGGACCTCTAAGTGTTGGTTTGTTTTCTAATTAGCACAGAAAACATGAGGAAAAAATCCCCTGGAGTAGTCAGAGACAAAGCAGAATAAGGAAGTTATAAGACAATTTTATTTAAAATAAGATTGAATTGTTCATAAATTTAAATAACTTCGAGCATTTTAACAAGAGTCTAAGTATTTTCCTTGCTCAGATACATTTTGCTTAAGCATTCCTACATAGGCATTTGCAATAGCTGCACAAAACCTTTTCATTTCTTCTAAGCTTTTAAATGCTAGCTTAAAACTGGCTAAACAAAATTAGTCTCTTTCATGTTAAAAGACTGTATCAGTATTTTCAATAGCAGTTAAAAAAATAAATATAGTATCTAAATTTATTGGCAGTTAATGAACTTTTCTTCCCAACAAATGTTTATGCCTGTGGTTCTATAGCTCAGTGAAAGGGCCTGGAATAAAATCAACTAGGGTCTCATCCCATATAATTAGTAAGTGTCTATAACAAGAGGGATCATTTTTTTTCTTGGAAGGTATCTTTCTGTCTCTGTTGGCTTCAGAGGGAGCCTAGATGACTAGGTTAGCCTAGAAGCCTCAGCAGTCACTATTCTAATGGTTTTGGAAGGAATGAGCTCAACATAAACTATATCTATGCATATCAAAAGAAAATCACAGCAGAGGGCATTTTCATTTAATCATGCAAATCAGATGAAAGCTCCTCAGCAGGGGCAACAAGACCTCCTCTAGTCCACATTCCTGCTCCAGCTCCTGCACAATAACATGTCCTGGTGTAGTGTCATGTATCCCAGCGCAGTTACAGGCTGTATATGTATTCACTTGTGCTGTAGGTGTCGAAAGTCCAGTGTCAGCTAGGACTCTGGCTGGACCTTATAATAACCTCCATGCCTGGGCTTTGGCCAGGAATCTGTAGAACATTTCAACAGGTCTCCATCTCCATCTGGTGTGTTAATTAACCTTTTTTCTATGATGGGCTGCTGCTACTACTTGACATTATCATAAGCCTAAGGAGAATAAAAATACTAGCAGTCAAGAGATGCCAGGGTTGCCAAAGATATATTTAAGTTCCATAATAAAACATAAGGAAAGACTCCTACAATAAAAGCCCTGTCAGTGTGGCTTTATCACCACAATCTATCAATGCTCCTTCTATAAAATAATGTTGTCCAGCTTCATTTCCATCTGAAAATAATTGTATTTTTTCACAAAGCAAGGTTGGATGAACTTGAAATTCATTGGAGTCTCACAGGAGCAGTTCATATTCCTGAAAAATTAACACAGAAAGGCAAAGATGCTGTGACATTTAACCCATTTTTTAATTTGTCAGAATGTTTGCAAATAGCTTTCCATGCACACTGCATAGAGGTGAACTGAATAATGGTGCAACACCTTAGAGGATTGCCTGTGTTGTATCATATAATTATCTCTAATACTATACAATATAACGTGTATATGAATAAATATGAAAATAAATATAAAAATAACTATATGGATAAGTAAAATATAATAACAACAGTATTTTATTTATTAGTTGAAGGAGGAAATAACTAGTTATTTAATTACAAGTATAGAAAATAAATAATGATGTGTTGCAAATAACTGAGAATATAGCCCCACACTGAGGATATTATAAAAGAGAGGTTTTACATACTTAAGGGAATAAGACAGGAAGCAGACTAATAGGTTTGGGTGAAACAACAAATTCTGATACTGGTTAGAAACAGTATATCTTCTGTGTTTTAACATTAGAATCTTAGGAAAAAAAACCCACATAAATTTTAATAAAAGCATGCTATGAAATGTCTTGCCATATTAGGGTGAAAAGACCTGAAAATAAACATTTACAGTGGTATTCAGATCGCTAATATAGGTGACTAAATTCTAGATAAGAGGCTAGTCACACATGCTGCAAATAGCAAAGAGACATAGGGAAGAGGAAAATCCTAACTTGTTTCTCTATTGCTATCTGTCGCAGTCTCTCATTTTCTCTTTTTCTATTGAATATAATGGGAACATAAAGATTACACACTTCTAATTTCATCATGTCAGTGATGAACAGTAATGAAAATTATATGGAAGAGAATAAATCCTTGAGGTTCAAAGTTCTCTCCAAAACAGCATTGAAAGGCTCTTATTTTCATTCTTCTGAGGAACAGAGGATTGTTTCTTGTAAGATTTATTCTCATTAATAAAAATAATAATGTCTTTTGCACTTGTCTCTATTCAAAAAGATAAATGCAGAATAAAACAAATAAAATTTTTTTACCTTTGTAGACGTTCATGATTGTAATGGAAAAAAAATGGCCTAAATATTCACAGAACAGAAAAGTTAAAATGTTTTTATGAATGACACATGATACTACAGCAGAGGTTCAACAGTGACTTAAAGGAATTGATATTGAAGTCTCAAAGACGTACATGTCATTGCTGAGGCCCAACAAAAAAGGATCAGAGATATATAAAGCTAAAGAATTTCTTTTTTCTTTTAAATATGCTAAGCTCCATAAGGTTTGGAGTGAGAGGAAATAAATACTAGACTGCGTTTAAGAGCCAGAAACTCTAAAGATTAAGATGTACAATGAAGCCATATTGTGACATTAAAATCCTTTTCTACCCAGATATGAATTAAGGGATCTCAACATTGTATATGATATTAGTGGCTATGCAATTGCACAAGTAGTGCAGTGGAGCTAAGGAAGCAAAGGAGAACAGAGCCTTGGCAAGGAGATCTCATATTTCTGCTCAAGTCTTTATTGTTCTTTTCTGGTTGTTTCTTATCTGAAAATGACATTTAATTTTTTTTTCACTCATCAGTAGAGATAAGAATTAATATATCCAGTGAAGTGCTTTTAAATCTAATTTCCTCTTAACTCTGGAGGGGTTGGTATTTAAAACAGAAAAAATAATTCAGACTTGGGCTTGGAAAACATTGCGTTTAATGTATGACTGTGTAGAATTACTGAAGTTCAAGTAGTTGATCACTACTTCCTTAACTTTTCAAACAAAATATGAAATTAGATCTTATACTGAACTCTTAAGTAAGTGATCTATATTCTTAAACAGTGAGTATTTATTAGCTTCCACTGAGATCAGCTGAAACTTCTCAGTTCTCATAATGTAAAACCTTTGACCTGGTTTCTGTCCCAGTCATTATCATTTGCAAGGAATAAAGGAATACTTTTTCAGTTACCTGCCTTTAAAGTACCTTGACTGAATTAAGGGAAAATTAAGGACCAAAAAACCCTATTGCCAAGAAAAAATCAAACAGCACCACAACCACCAAAGCCTAGCTACCTTTATAGGCACTCTGAAAAAAAAGGATTTTTCCCCCCTTTTCACCACCTCCCCATTCAGTTTCTCCTGCTGTCTTTTCAGTTTAAGAGAACTGTTTAACTAGCTGGGCACAGCTAAAGGTTTACCTCCTACTGGCTCCAGCAACTGCATTCTTTGGTTTGGGTTAAAATGTTCATGTCTCTGCAATAAAGTCTCACAGTCATTTTAAGACCCTTGAGCTATTTTCTTTCCTGAATATATTGTATGTTGTCTAGCTGATGCTGAGCTCCTTAAGCTCAGTTTGACAAGAATCAACACAAATTTCGTGAATGAGCTTCAGTTTTCATGTCACGTATTTCAGTGGAGAAATTTTGGCTAAAGGAGGAGATTCTCCTTGGTTATATTACTGTGCAGTACACAGAATAAAGCAGTGAACTCCAGTATCTCAAAATTATTCTGCAGTTCTCCTGATAAAATAATAGTCTTACCCATCACTGTTGAAACATAAATACGCAAGCATATATATACATTTTTTTTTTTTATCTGTATTTTGGTTCATTTTGTGTCTTTTTAGTTTATAAAAATACCAGTTGATCAGTATAACATTAAACAGGATTTGACTTTATGAACACACATTTACAAACAGATGTGCTTCAATGCATACCCTGAACAGCAATAAGATTAATGCTTATCAGGCTCTGAGGACACCATATTTCAGAGATAACTGGCTTTCAATATAAATTACCTCCGCAAGACAGTCTCACTTTGATGTAATCATAATGATTCTCCATCTTGTTCTGGACATATACAGTCATTTACTTTTGTACAAAGATAAAATTCTTCATTTTGAGGCAATTTTAAAGCATTTTATGCATTTACTTGGCAGAAGAATAGTTCACTAGGTGTCGAACAATGAAGAATTAAATTAAAAACTATTAAACATTTCCGGTAGTCTCAATCATTGTGGAGATAGGTCTTACTTTTCTAGACTTTGTTCTCGATTCTTAGAGTTATGAGAATATTTCATACCTAGAATTCACTGCATGGAGTTCCCTCAGCAACTTTCAGAAACAAAATGGGAACAACAATGTAAGACACAATCAGGTATTTTCCCATTGCATTTTATGTCTAATGGAAGAAAGCACTTCAGTCTTCCTCCTTTTAATCTGAACTATTCATTTGTTCTTAGGAAATGTCACCCCAGCTTTATTTGTCTTTCCACAGTTTGTATTAATGATCAAAGAAGCTGATCAGACTATATCAATAGCACAGCAACAGAATGACCTATATATTTACTGAATAATTTTTTCCTTCAGAGAAGTCTGTAGCTCTACTGGGAATTAATGACATAACAGAAATGGAAGGAATGTAAACACTGAATTTTGTAAAATGCATATAGAAAGCTGGTATTTTGTAAGATAGGGAAGGCAGGATAGGAGCTGTGCTTGCTGCTGTGAGTTGGTTAATTTACCACCAATACTTTAGGATTTACTAAAACATTGCATTAGTTATTGGTTTATCTTGCTTGCTTGTCTAATTTGTGGGTTTGCTTTTTAGTAGGCAAGCTCCTTGGGACAGGGCTTTGTGCTCTCTCTATGTATCTTTCTGCAGTGATTAGCATTCAGAGCCTCCAAACCATGATTGCTATTATAAATAATCCGTCAACTCAGGCTTCTCAGAATACACTGCACTGAATTACAAATACCACGCCATTCTTTTCCTTATGTGAGGAGAGGAGACTGAAACCTGATATGGAATAAAGAAATTGGAGGAACAGTTGGATTTGGCACTTTCGCTCTTCTTCAGGGAAAAGTTGAAGGTTGTGTTTATTAGCTTCCTGACTAGGTCCCACTACTAAGCAGAGGTTGCTCTCCACGTGCAGCAGTTTTCTCCCTGACAGCTGAGTAGTAAACCTGTCTGTCACATGTCAGTTTTGGCCAGGTAGACAACAGGACATGAATGCTCTAAGTAAGCCTGTGAATTACTTAGCAGCTCTGTAAACAGTAAATAAAATGATGTGTCTTATTACATTATCTTGAAATTTCAGGAGCAGCAGACTTGCAATATGCCCTTTTTTTAAGCAACTTCTTTTAAAAGAAAATTAGTAATGAAACATGTTTGATACTTTGTCCTGAGTCTTTGGAATACAATATGTAATACTCTGTTACTTTTAGATTGTTCCAAACTCTTGTATCTTCTCAGGCAGGAAAATGTAGAAAGTATTTTCTCTGCTTCATATCTCGCTCCTCCAGAGCTTGGAAATTACAGGGAGAGTTCTGTTTGTGATTTTTAAAATAATTGTGAAAAGAAGAAAAACTAGAAAAGAGAGTTAAGCCAATGCACTAAGTCTCCTTTAGCAAATTGTATTGAGAAAAAGTATGGCACCAGGGAGCTGGCAGAAAGGATTTGCTCTTGAAATTAGTTTTCCCAGTTTCCTTACTGTTGTATTCCCTTCTGTTTTGATGACTATTTTATTTGCAAAGAAAGTACCCAGTATTTCTAAAGTCTGACATAACCTTTTTCATTTAATACGAGATTTTAAAAATAGTTATAATAAATGAAATAGTGCTCGCTCTACAGCAAGGGCAGTATATGCTCACTGTATTTTAAGAAAATACATTTTTATTATGATGATGATTACTGTTATCTATTACATTTGTTGTGTTTTGTTTTGCTTTGTTTTGTTTTGTTTTTTCCCTTTGGTTACATCATCTGTTTCATATGAGATATTAACTGGACCTATATCCTATGTTCTGTTTCAGCATATTAGTTTTCAGATAGGGCTACTGAGAAACATTTCCCTAGTTTTTTTTTCATAGAAAATACATAAATAGGTATGTGAATTACAAAGACAAAAAAAAAAAATAAAAAATCTTTTCTTAACTTCATCTTGGATGCATGAAGTTTCCTGAACAATGTATAGACTACATGCAAGCAATCATGATGAAAGAACAATTGCTTTCAACAAATGCATCCAATTAATCCATATTCTTTTCTTTTTTAGAGATCATCAAAGTTGGTATTTCACACATCTAGAAGTATTTAGGTACTTATGAAATAAAATCTTGATTTGAACTCATGTTAGTATAATGAAAAAAGAAAGTAGCTAACTTTTGAATTAATACTTCTATAACAAGGATTTATTTCATTTATACATAACTTATCTACATCTATGGTAGTAATACTGGACTAAAGTGCTGATTATTAGGTTCAACATGTCCATTACATTGTCAGTTGTGCACTTCAAATTTGAATAAAATTTATACACCAAATAAGTTCACTGATGTTTATACTATAAGACAACATCATATACTTTGTGCAATTGCTCTTTAATGTTTTAAAGCTGTAGCATATAACCTTGGAAAATTGTTACTCTAGATGAACATATTTTATTTCTCAAAGATGAAAATTTCATTTCTTTTGTTTGGAGTTGAATTTTATATCTACCCTCAGGCTATTACAGATTAAAACAGGCATCGGACCTTTATATGGACATAGACCTATACGAGTCTAGATTTTGTAATAGTAAACCAAGCATTGTTAAAGTACATATAATTCTATTTATAGATATGTATTAGTGTGTATATATTGTGCATATTTCTCATACATCAGAATTATTTCAAACACAAAATTGCTTAGTTCAACATTTTATCATCCATGCAAAGTCCTTTGTTATATATCTCTATATATCTTTAATTTGAAGGTATCAGATATCACTAGGAGTAAATAATGACAACAGTTTGTAGGGTTTTTTTGGACAAATAAATATGTGCATGAAATACCTACATGTGCCTGCTGAAATCACACTGAAGATCAACATAAACTGTCCAGAGTATTCATGACTGCTTTGTGTTTGCATCTTTATTCACAGTACTTCAGTCTTCTGCTGAACATGAACCTACCTTAAGAAAGTGATGAATGCCACTCAAGTGGGTATGCTACTCACAGGATTTTCATTATGCACTTCTTTAAACATGCTTCTACTTTGTTCCTAAATTAATATCTTTGTGCACTTTGTTAATCAGAGGGGTGAGGGCTTTGCTGTGTTACGTTCTTTCAAAGGC
The DNA here is from genome assembly GCA_026283885.1 of Poicephalus gulielmi. NCBI lineage: Eukaryota > Metazoa > Chordata > Aves > Psittaciformes > Psittacidae > Poicephalus > Poicephalus gulielmi. Next base: position 26,670 of record JANEXQ010054081.1, on the reverse strand, counting down.
GTTCAGATTCCTTGCAGGTAAATTTTACAAGGTGTTTCAGAGAAATGAAAAAATGCCAGTCCTATGTCCAAACCTTACCTTAGTGAACATAGGGATCAACTGTAAGTTCTGACATATAACAGGTAGGCTGTAAACTGTCATAGAAATTACTGAAATCAAGGGCCAGGTGATAGGAGTACTATCTTGTCATCCAGTATCACAGAATAGCAGAGAGTTTTAAAAGCAATTTTTTGCTGCCCAGTTGAAAATTAACTAAAATGATGCTTTGTTTTCAAATCACAGATTCGCCAACTTGTAAATTTTAACTTTTTATTTTTTTATACCAACTAGAAATGGAATCTTTTTAAAACTTACCCCTCATGTCAGGTACTAAACTTAATAAGCGTTAAGGAGATTTAAATAAATCCATATTATAGTTAAACATTTCAGAGATAATATCTTCCTATATTCTTCAGCAAACTGAACAGACCTACAATTAGAAGTGCTCCTGGTATGAAACGAGAATATTGATAGCTACATAAACAATTGCAAGCAGAAGGATTAACATTTTTGGAAATCAAAAAAAAAAAAAAAAGTAAAGAAAATGAAAAAACATGTCTGAGTCCTTCATTAATGAAACTTTTAATTCTCACTATAATATATAAAACATACGAAACTTTTAATTCTCACTAAAATATATAAAGCATCTTTACAAACACACTTTGTCTATGAAATATTTATTGAATACAGCAGTTCAGGAAAAACAATGGCATGAGAGTTTCATGAAATTTAACAGTCAGTAGATTTTTTATATTTTATTTTAATCAATGTTGTTATCAGAATACTGAATATACTACTGTAACTTCATTAAGCTGTTGTAGCAGATCAATGGAAATTTTCACCTTTTTGGTTTTTTCCTGAATTGCTGTGATATCAAAAAAACCTTAGCATGAAATTTGGTGCTGCAGCTTGGCAACCTAAAGGCTAGCTGCTGGCAAAACGAGCACTGGGCGCTTTTCATGCATGCAGCACCTTTCCCCCTCTCCCTTACATTTTGTACATGAAGAAAAATTTGCCTGGAAGGTTCATGAACTGTTTCAGGGATTTAAATGATATGAAGGTGTTGTTTATCTTTTTTTGGGTCATAGTAATTTTGTACCAGCTTAACTCCCTAAACTGACTCACTGAAGGGTCAGACCAGAGGGGAATTAAGTAGTAGGTAAAGGAAGGGTGGAAGCTGTCTTTTTCAATAGTAGGAACGTAGCAAAAATGGACAAGACCATTGGTCATCATCTACTCCAGCCTCTTACTCACAGCAGCAAGTTCAGAGTAGCTAGTTGGTAGAATGTCTTAGCTTTAACTTCAGTCAACGCTTTTTGCTAAAACAGCACAAAGCAGTTATATTGATATTTGAGAAACTTGCCTGAGTGGCAGATTGTCCATAATTTAATCACAAGGCTTCAAGTCCTGCTTATGCAGCAGTTCTATACCAGACATGTAGGGATAAAGCTATGCATTGTACTCCTCTATGCATTAATGCATCTAGTCACTTAACGCAAATGTGGCTACAGAGAGAATTAGCAGGAATACTCAGGGGGAGACACAGAATATTTGAAGAAACTAAAAAGAAGTCCAAACCAGGAGTTACATTCCATCCATTCTGACCATTCAGCCCTAGTGCTTTTTGCCATCTCAAGCTGGCTTTGCAGGAGTTGGCAGAGGATGCCTCTGATTAGCTTATCTTCTTGCTTCAGGGCACCTGTATAGCAGCTATGTACTTGGAGAAAAAAGCATAGCCATTATACTGTCCTGCTGAATGTGGTTATCATATATCTAGAACTATTTTCAGAGAAAGGGTTTTTTTCGTGACTCAGAACAAGCTATAAAAGCTTAGCTCATGCATGAGTCTCCCTTGTAATTTATTTCTGAAATAACTTTGGTGTTAATCACTGTATCTGATTCACTTTTTCTTCTATGTTTATGCAAACAACTTATATAGTAGTGATTATTCTGCCTTCCTCCTGAAGGAACATACAGATATATACTGAAATAAATTTTATTAAAATATTATGTTACAGAAGGAATATATGACAATAGGTTCTAGTGGTAATTAATCTTTCTGCTATTGTGCCGGTACAGTATATGGTGTCTGTAATTATACATAATATATCTTTAGGGCATAGAGAACTGCTTCATTTTATTTATGTTCGTCTAGGCCTGGCTGCATATTACAAGCACTCTTTCTTGCTAATTAACTTCAGTGATCCCTCTAAGTCCTGATTAAATTCTGTTATCAAATTATTAAGACCTTTCCCTAATGTTCTAGGGGTTTTTCCCTCTAATTTAAGAGAAATTTTTAAAGCAATAAATGTTCGTATGAAATAATTTTTCACTTTTTTCTTAGACACGTACTTCAAGACTATCAGGCTGGCAAAGTATTAGAATTAGAGCTTATAAACCAATGGATTTCACCTGGAATAACTTTGGCAGGTGTTTAAAGTAATATTTTCATATTCTGAGATATCTAACATTGTCCAGTGAATTGCAGAAAAGTTTTAATTCCCAGACACCGAAGGAAAAAACCCACAATGAAAACCTGGACCTCTTCTGAGCACATGAAACACTGTAGAATTATTTGCTGCAAAGGAAATAAGTTTTTCAAAGAGAGATCCTTATTACACTATCGTTTCTATTAGTTCTTCATGTTTATTCAGTGTCTTTGTAAAAAGCAAAGGTTTGGATATATATAAGGGAAAAATAAAAGACACAAGCATGACATGAAAGTACTCTCACACACACATATATGCACACATACACACGCACCATACTTGTTGCTTCTCATGTATACTATCTCCTATGTATGCCTCTGTCAATTTAAAAAGGTAATGTTAGCAGGAATGAACAGATCATCAAAATTGTAAGGTTATTTAAAGATGAGGAATGGAATCATAGACATTTGACATTAAAGTTTTAAAATTGAAAAAAAAAAATGTCATTTAATGCAAAGTAGGTATGGTATATACAAATCAATGTATTATTTTCTATTCTGCCAAGACTTCTGCAAAAAGCAGCTGTTCTGATTTGACTACCTCAAAATTGGGGGTGAGGGGTGGGAAATCTGGGGATGAAAACTCAGGTATCAGATACTTCTTTTTCTTTAAAAAATTTGTTTTAACATCTTAGAAGTGTACATTTTTTAAACAAGTATACTAATTCTAAATAAAAAGAGATTCAAGCTTTTTTTCAAGTAAATGAAACAAAACAATTATTGGAAATTTCTTTATAGACATTGCAGAATTAGAATGTTCTGTATTAATATGTAGATACCATATATGCAACTTAGAAGAACCATAGGTTAATATTTCAGAAGGCTTTCTGTAAAAATTAGAAAGAAAACTAATTCATAGAAATTAAGATTTTTTTAAGAGAATAATGGTTCTGTAAACATCTGTGGGTCCCTATCAGCTGAGTGGCACTTAACTTGCCAGGTCTGAAAACAAACAGCAAAGCTCCATAATATTTTAAATTACCTTTTGTAGTAGAAAGAGTTAAACGTGAAAGAAAGCTGTGACAGAAACAGCTGATCTAGAGAGACACAATTTGGTTGTGGTCCCCAAGAAAGAGGGTGGGATCAAATGCATATATATACAAACCTTTTGGAAAGTTTTAAATTCATGTGGTAGGAGATGTGTATAATGCTTACTTTTATAACTTTGCTTTTTTAAAACTATTGTTTATATTATAACAAATTAGGTATTAGATAATGAATCATTTTAACTTTTGATGTACCTATATTGGCTTAAAACTGCACAACCTGTAAACTGGAGAAAAATTCATTCTGAATCAATGAAAAAATTTTGGCCAAGTGTAAGCAGAATATTGTTGCTAAATTTTTATTTCATTTCTCCTTTACATTTGTATTCAATAGTAAATGTAGTCAATATTCTAAATAAAAATACCACTTTGAAAGGAAAAATCAAAACACTTTTTCAATAAAACATCCATATGAAACTTTTGAATTTAATAACCCCACTTTTCCCCAGCTGATACTTTTTACTAATTGAAATTATTCAACTGTGAATGTTTTCAGTTAATGCAAAATATTTTTTATAAAAACTTAATCACTTTCCAAAGACATTATCCATTATATTTTTTAGTCACTGCATTCAGTACTACTTGTAGGTGTTGGTACAATTCCACACTTATTTTCAAGTTCCAACCAGTTTGCGCGGCTGGGTAGTCTTTGCCGAGTTAGATTAAAAATTGGCCAGGAGGATAATCTGGTGACAAGCACAATCAATTATTGTTGTTTTATTCAATGAAGTGGACAAGTAGACAAATAACTTTCTTTCAGAAAACAGTCAAAGAGATATTTGGTAGGGTAGCAGGGGACGGTGAGAAGAGAGTTATCTAAATTTTCAACTAATAACGTAGGTCTTTGCATGAAACAAGACTCCTTTGAGAGGTTCCTTTTGATTATTAAGGGCTGGTTTTATTAATAATTATTTGGACTTTCTGCAGCATCATTATTATACTGAAAAATCTGTCTTAAAACACTAACTTAAACTAGTATGTTAGTTTTACATCCATATCAAAAAAGACTGAGAAAATTCCTTTAACAATTGCTGCTTCTCTGGTTCTGCCGTAAAATTTTAGCTTCAGCTCCATTACATGACCTGCTGCAAACTTTGGTTTTCCTAGTCCAAGTTTGCCTTTGAGAAGCAAGCACAAATGAAACCACATGTGTACATTTAAAATAATAATAGGATACGACAGCAGAACATGATTCAATCATGTAAGATAAGAGTTGTATAGAAGTATAGGTCTTGCATTTTCTAATCTTTCTGAATGACAGTTTCTTTTACCAGTTCTTTCATTGAAGGAGGTGACCTCTTTAGCCTCATACAAAATCAAATGGAAAGCAGGGGTAATACCTAGAAAAAGGAAATTCTGCTTAATTGAATTAGCAGGGACTTAAGGAAGGTTAAATATCAGTAATCTTGAAAGGTGTAAGAATTACTGTAAGGAATAATGTTCTAATTATATAAATCAGAAAATCTGGCACCTTGCAACACCCAAGTACTTATTTATCTGTCTTGTTTCTTTCTAGCTCTTCCCCAATTTGATTTTATTTTTCATTATTATCTTTAGCTTTGGCCTAATAATCATGCAATGCATTTAATCAGTCCTAACAGTCAGGCATTATATTTAATAATTCACACTGAGAGTTCAAATGACCAAGACAAAAAAGCTGAAATACACCTGAAATAACCACAGGAAACATTTCATTCCTTCCGTAATACCTCCCTCATTTACAGCATGGTGGTACGTTTCTGCTGGTCCATACCACCAGGTGATAACACTTCTTGCTGTTTAGCAGTGAATTTTCAATATGGAAAAACCATGTTTAATTTGAGCACACTTTGTCTATTTCAAGAAGGAAGGGTTAAGCAGGTAATGGCTTATTCAGTATCCTGTCATTATTAGCCCTTCCAGCCCAGGAAAATTTATAACCTGATTTGCAGCCCAGACATTCTTTTTTTATGGTACGGTCATGAATTAATTGTATTTGAATGAGGATTGAAGCATGAGCTGATGATGAATGAATAAAGATATACTGGAAAAGGTTATGCATGTCAATAGACCAGCTTCAGAGATCACACTAACGATCAAAATGGCATAACACGCTTAATTCATATAAAAACCCATTTCTTTTCCTAGATGGTGCTGAAAAAAGAAGTGGCTTCTTGTAAATATGTTAAGCTGATGGAAAACCTGATCTGAAACAATTTTCAATTGCAGAAACAGTAATTTTTATGTGACAGTCTTGAAAAGTGATTTGCAATGATTGAAAACTTTTACTCATAAACAACCCCAACATCTGTTATGACAAAATAATAACAAAAAAGTTAAGTAAGCAAATTACAAGAAATTAGATCGAAGAATGGGAGCAAAGTGTATTATGTGGAGGGTTTGGGACAGAAATTGGAAACATAAATAATAAAAGTATTCAAGGTGTAATCTTTTTAACTAGTGAACAATCTATTCAACTTAGATGCCTTTACAAGCATAAAGTGTGGCTTATGGAAAGCAAATCTGCTGTGTTTTTTTTTAGCTTTTACAACATAAAAATAATGAATTAAAGTGCCCCATGTCACAGACAGATTGTATTGGCTTCAGCAAATTTCTGCTGGAACTTGACTTGTAATATTGCAGAACAAATGAACCTCCCTGGATGAATGATTGCTAATGTCCTTCTTCTGTAAATTCCTCTTTCAGACTTTTGGGTTTAGTTTAACCTTAAAATTGTTTCATCTTTTGTAAAAGTTAATGCTATATGGAACTTTTTTCCAGACCTTGAAGAACATCATGTTTGTTTCTCTTTTTTCCTTTTCCAATTATATGTTTAAAACATACTCTTTTGAAATATTGCCTTTTGTTAAAACTTCTTTGTATTCCTATAGAATACAAAAATAGTTCATCACTAGCCCTTCAAAATGCCCATATAGTTAAATCTGTTATAAACAAACAAGCAAACCCAAACAGAAGTATTTAAACATAAAAATAAGTAAAGGTAGTAATAGTTTTCATTTGAGATAGTCTATTGTACTTATGCCTCCACAGAATGTCTGATGCTAGCAGCAGAAACTCCTTCTCAGTAGCAGCAGTTATTTAATGCTGGGTTTAGGTGGCAGAAATGCAGAAGACCACACATATGAGAACATACTGCACTCTGTTGGCAGATAGTACTTTAAAAAATAATTTCTTCCTAAGGTGTCAAGTAGGTGATATTTTAAGCTCCTATATTTTCATAAGTAAAAGTGAAAATTCCAGTTCTGGACTTGGATTGAAGGATTCTGAAAAGGAAACAAATTCTTACAGAGAAGGCTTTCTAATACAACTTTTGAAATTCTCTACTTTATGAAGTATTTTGTTTTGACAGATGTAAGATTTCATCTTATGCTTCAGTTTCTTTTATTAAATAATATCTTGTCGCCGTATTTACAGCATATTTAAATTTGGGTCTTGGATTATGGAAGAAAATCTTATGAAGGATTATCTACTGAACAGAAATGCTTAAAATATCTGAAGCAGGATTTTTAGCCCATGAAGTATCTGAACTGTCCTTCTGACCAGTATACCTGTCTCTGCCAATCATAAGGGGGCCCTAAGTCAGATGTTTGTACTAAGAACCTAAATTTTGGATTTTGCTGTGATAATTGAGGGTTTTGGCATATCCAGTCATAAATTATGAGTACAAAATTTTAGGGAGATTTTTAGGGATTGCTTAAGATGAGAAGTTTGCCACTCTGTGGCACGGACATTATCTATTTGCAATATAGCAATAGCACTGTTTATCATGCTGATAATTAAAATATTTTATGTTCTAGAAGGTTTTGTGCTAGCTCTAGGATAAAGCTATAAAACAAAGCAGAATTATTCAATCTTGGCCAAACTGAACAAGATGGCCTGTATTATGTAAAGGTCACCCCTAAGGCAGTATATAAATTCATTTTAAAGCATAAAATGAATCAGTTTTGCTGAATTTAGAATTAATAGAGAACATCTGTTTTCCCACAGTTGAATAGTAACACATGGTGGCTGAACATCATCATGAAGCAAAACCATGTAAGACATCTACAGGCATAACTGCAGATGTTTTAAATTCATACATACAAGTGTGAACATAGCTAAGTGCTTTAATGTGTCATTTTCATTCATTTATGTAATACAGTGACCTATCTTAAGTTTTGTTTGTGGAAATAATAAAATTATATGTTTGACTTTGAGAAATGTAGAATCTAATGAAGAAGACTGTAAAAATCATATAATTCAGAAGCACAACAGCATTGGGGATGCTAAGTAATCTCTTTTTATTACTCTTTTCATTAACATTCGTTTTAGCACCAGAGATATTATAGCACAATGTATTCCAAATTGTCCAACTTGTCACATCTATAAGAAGTTGTTATGTTGAAAATTTGTCTTTCAGGAAACATTGCTTCCTTTTAGACAGTGCATCCCAGGAAAAAACGTATACTACTAGTGTTTGCAACTACTTCTTACTTTTTAAAGTAGAAGAACAAAGAGAAATTGCTTTCTAGGTTTATCTCCTAGGGAATGCAACATCTGCAAAAGTTAGGGACCAGTAGGAGCGCACTGTAACACACCCCATGTGCACAGGGTTTTTTGCTGGGGAAGCCAGAATGTCTTAGAAGGGAAAGTGGAAATTTCTCCTTGAGCATGTCCATATCCTGGTGCAATATGGAGTCAGGACATAATTTCAGTGTTTGGTGAGTATTGAATCCAGAAAAGTTTCTGAATCTGTGTTTTTAGATATAATCTTCAATTGAAGAAATGGTATTTGAAAGACTTGTTCTCACATGGCCTAGAAGGGAGATGGCTATACTGGAAACACTTTTGCCACAGACTCTGCAGACAGCTAAAGAACCATGTGCATAGAAGTAAATAAATGTATATCATATTAATAATGTCAGAATCACACATTGTTTACCTTCAGCATAATGGAAAATCTTTTCATTGACTGCATTTCTGGCTGCTGTAGGTCCTGTTGTATCTTATCCATCAAATGCAAAAGACTAATAATGACGTGTTTGACCAACCTGAAGGTCCGCTGTTACATATCTGAACTTCAAGTTTGTGCTTGTACACATTGGCTGATACAGCGATTGTGAATTAGAGGAACTCATTCAGGAAAGATACTAGGCCAAGGACTTCTGCATCTTACCTTTTTCATACTTCTTACATAATAGAGGATGATTCATATTTCACAAGTACATATTTCTTTTCATTAGCTGTAACAAGAAGCTTAGCATGACCTTATATATTGGTGTTTACGATGACAGAGGAATTTTAGTTTAGGATGCAGTCTGGCAGCATTGGTCATTAAACTTCTGCTGGTCACCCAACCTACTTTTTTCCCTACTAAATAGAAAAAATTTGTTTGCCTAGTCCTGGAATTTTGATCAATATGTATTTGCTGATATTTTCCTCGGTTAAATTTAATTTCTTTTTTCTTGGTTTTATTATAGCATCGTATCAGTGTCTCCTGGATTTTTTTTTAAAGAATAAATTATTTACTTTGGTTTTCTTCTGTTATATGATGCTACATACTGATCAGAGTTTCTGATGCTATATTTTTCAAATTTCAAAGTGCATCAAATCTTTTGCTTTCATTTTATTTGGAGGACTTTCCTTATATTTGACTTATTTGGGGTAACACTTCACTGGGATAATGTTTCAAGATAATTATGTCAGTTGGAAATTCTAGGGACGCTTTTTCCCTCAGTGGTCCCTCTGCACAAGTCTGTAGATTCAAATGTGAAAATCTTTTGTTTCTGTTGTCTTTTTACTGGGTAGTTCACTTTCTTTGGATTCCATAATCAGTTCAAGAACAACATTCTTTCATGGCTACTTTCTCTTTTTCTTGTCTTGCGCATCACATATGAAAAGAAATAAACTGACTCTCACCTGATTCTGAGCATTTGCCTATTGACCTATTGACATTGTAGCTTATTTAAAGTTTCAGCAAATGAATTTAATACACCCTGTACTGTGAATTTTCTATTCCTTTTTACTATTAATTTAACTAGTCTCACACCAAGGTGAGCAAAGATACATTAACCCTTAAATTTAAACAGAAAATAAAGACCTAAGAAAACACATTAAAAAAATATCAGTATGTGCTGGCATGATAAAAGGTATTACCTCACATGAAGCTCTTATGAATATATACATATTTAAAATATTTTAAGAGCAGTATCCAAATATTCTAGTTTTGGATTACGTGAAGTAATCTACTGATTATGGCAGTGCTAAAACATTACAAACTAACAAACAAACAAAGAAAAAGCTTAAGCAGAAAATATGTCAACAGGTTATTTTCTCGCTGCTTCTTAGGAGCTCCAGCATAGGTTAAGTAGCCTGTGACCTGGATGCTTCATTATTCAGCAAGAGTGCGGATCTGGGTTATCTAGCGCCAGGCCACAACATCAATGTATCATCTTTTGGAAACATCAGTGCTTTTGGATACATTAGTATCCCAATTCCAAAATGTCTTTCCTGCTCTGAATTCTAGTTTCACTTAAAAGTCCCAAAGTCATAACACATTAAGAAGGCTTTTCTTCTTAAGATGTCTAGATAAATTATACTACTAGAGCCTTAGCTGATTTCTTGTTCTACTACTTCAAATGACAAGTAAATCCATACTTTCTGATGTTTTACATTAATGAAAGTCAGTGGGTGTCCCAGGGTGCACAGAAGCAGTTGAAGCGGTTAGAAAGCAATTTCCACGTGGTTCTCCTCCTCTCCATGGAACATTCAACAGAACTTCCTTAAAGCAGAAGCTTGAAAAGAGAACATTGCTCTGCTAGGATTACAAAAATTGTTAGCTTTCACAAGACTCTAGAAATCATAATATTTTTTCAATTTAAAATGTATTTAGATATCAGTCATAGTGAGAAAGTGCTTGTCTTTTCCCATTATTATTTTCTCCTACACATATAAGTTCCACAAAACCATAATAGAGATAGATACTCAAGTTCTATCTTATATTATAGTTCTATACTTATATTTTAGTTCCAAAACTATTCCCATTTACACATCAAAGCTGTAGGCTATTTCAGAAGAAAAAATATCAACAATTTCCGTTATTAAACATTTTTAGAGCTTTATTGGGGCTTGAAGTGTAGCAATTCAGCCTTCCTTAAGCCTGTGTGACTTAAGATGTCATCATGTATGCAAGGAGGAGGGAAGATCTGCCTTACCTCTTAAATCCCCACAAGTAGGTCATTGGTTAAGTAGACTTTGGTCGTTGTATATTATTTATTTAAAATTAATATGAAAAAAATAGATGCTTTTATAAAAATAGAATATAGCAAAAGTTGCAGAATAGCAAGGAATCACTATTTTATTGTCAGAAAAACATTTTAGCATAAGATTCACTACAAGAACAGTATGTCCTATTGTCGTTGTCCTTGTAGAATTTGGATATTTGATTATTTTTTTAGTTCATCATCTTGAATGGCTTTTCCTTCACATTGTACAAAAAAATTATGCTGTAAAAAGTACTTGTGCAAATTCTTTGCTGATATGGTAATAGGCTTTGATTACATTCCTGACCTCAAGGTCCCGTAAATGTCCCTGAATTTGTAACACCTTTTTCTGTTTTCCTATTGTATTTTTTTAATGGCTGTTTACTGAAGTACTTTTCTGAATACATGCATATATTTAGAATGCTTGCTTTCACTGCTTGCAAGTGCTGTGGTGTTTGTATTGTCCTGAGCTTCTGCAACAGTATATGAAGATATCCTTGATTTTTTGTTGTTTCTCTGAGTATCTCACATCTTAATTCAGTAAGTACTGCAGAAGCCAAAGACTACTGTGTTTTATTCTGCAGCTGAATCTCCATCATCATGGCTTGGCTTCAAGAGCAAAGATTTGGGAAGGGCTTTCCCCACGCTTACTGCAAGCGCGCTGATGGCTAAAAAGGCCAGTGCAGGATAAGCAGGTCTGGTTGCAAAAAGCACAGCGGAAAGTCTCTTTGGGTGGTATAGGCAAGGGACAATTCTTTCTGTATTGCCTTTTCTCCTTGAGATTAATTCTGCTTGTGTTCTCATAGGAGACAGCAGTGTTATGTATGGTGTGTTTCCAAATCTGACTGGAGGCCAGGGTGGACCACTGATGGTAGTCAAAATGGCCAAGGCTGAGATATTGTTTCAGGGAGTCCTTATATCTCCTCTTTGGGGCACTTCTGTTGCGGCAACCAGCGGCAAGTTCACTGTAGAGCACAATCTTAGGGAGGCAGTGATCCTCCATCCTGGAGATGTGCCCTGCCCAGCGCAGCTGTGTTTTCAGCAACATGGCCTCAATAAAGGTGACCTCTGCCTGTTCAAGGACAGTAACATTAGACATGTAGTCAGTCCAGTGGATGTTTAGGATTGTATGGAGGCTGCACTGATGGAAGCGTTTGAGGAGTCACAGGTGGTGGCAATAGATGACCCATGATTCAGACCCATATAAAAGAGCAGACAGTACAATGGCTTTGTAGACACTAATCTTTGTACTTTTCTTCAGGTGTTTATTGCACTAGACTCTTTTATGGAGTTTTCTGAAGGCTCTGTATGCCTTTACTATTCTGTTATCTACCTCTTTGTCGATCGTGGCGTCCAAGGAAATGATGCTACCCAGATAGCTGAACTGCTGGACTGACTTAAGCTCTGTCTCGCCAATCTTGATGTGGGGATGATGATAGTCTTCTTGTGGTGCAGGTTGGTGGAGAACTACTGTATTTTTCAAGCTGACTTCCAGCCCAAAAAGCTCAGCCGCCTCTGCAAAGCAGGACATTAAGCACTGCAGAGCTGTATCTGTGTGGGCAATGAGGGCAGCATTGCCAGCAAAAAGCAGCTCGTGAACAAGGTGATTTAGGGTTTTGGTGTGGGCCTTCGGTCGCCTTAGATTGAATAGGCTTCCATCAGTATGATATCGGATATAAATGCCATTTTGTTCATCGAAGTCTGCTGTAGCCCATTGGAGCATCATGCTGAAGAAGATTGTGAATAAAATTGGTGCAAGAACACAGCCTTGTTTCATACCATTGGTTATTGGGAAGGGCTCAGAGAGTGCATCGCCATATCTAACTTGGCCATGCTGATCTTCATGTAACAGAATAACCATTTTGGGAAACTTAGGGGGACATCCTAATAGTTCCAAGATCTGCCACAGGCCTGTTCTGCTCACAGTGTCAAAAGCAGCTGAAGTGGTGGTTACAAGGGTCACAAATATTTCTTAAGGTCATAAGAAATCTGAAGAATATTTGATACCTATAAAAGAAAAACAGAGGGGAAAAAAAAAAAAAAAAACAAACAAAAGAGAAAACTGTGGGTCCTAATATCCACACTCCTTAATGGTCAGTTGTCTCTGTCTTTGAATTGCTGCAAAAACTTAAATCTACCACCAGGGTTAAATAATCGCTGAGAAGCATGGTTGTGAGCCAATTGGTGTCCTTTGGTCTTAATTTTTTTATGAGAAATATTGGCATTTATATTGTCATCAAGCTTGCTCTTTTGCTTAACAGTCTTTTCAAACAATGAACGAATGAAAAAAAAATCTTCAAAATTATAGGGAACAGGTCTATTTTATGCAAAGCACAAGGAAAGTTGTGTGAGACACTATTCCTATTCACAGAACATGCTTCAGCCTTGATTTAGAAAGGCCCTCAGGTACATGCTTAACTCAAACCCCTCTGAAGTCAGTATATTTGCATGTGCATAATGTCTGTGCCTGTTATTTGGCCAAGTGGTTTTTTAGTGCATCTGAAGGAGGTATGCTAGGAAAATGCAGAGCAGTATCTAAAGAAGCATTGCCAGTTATGTCTGTCTCAGTCCAACAACAGCAAACACAGCACAGAATGCATTCGTGGACAGCACATGTTGTCTCTTAGGGGTTATTGCTTAGAGAACTAATGTCCCTTTTCTCTCCCAGAGGCTGCAGTGTGCGCCTGACTGGTATCTCCCAGAAAAAATTCATGCCATGGCAAAATTGTATCCCCAGTTGTGTGCTTCAAAGCATAGTGCTGTGTGAGGAGGTGGATGCAGCAGCACCATTCGTTTCCCACTGCGCTTCATGGAGCTCATGATTTTTCAGGCATGGCGTGCTGCAGCCTCTGCATCCCTCTCAGTAATCCCTACCTCAAAAACTATTTCCTGAAGTGTTTTGCTTTAGAGGTGCTCTAATGAGATCACTTATTTTTTGTATCCAGTAATTAAATCACCTAAAACCTGTTAAAGATCAAATTAGAGACTAAATTTTATGACATCTTTCCACTTACATCTTGCTTGTCTCAAACATGGTTGTGCGAGTGTATGGTAAAGACACTGGAGCTTCCTGTGACTTTGTATTCCTTCATGCTTCAGTGTTTAAACTGCTCTTATTAATAACAGGAGGAAATTACATGAGGCAAATCTCTGTTAATGGCATTAGTAAGGGGCTAATTTGGCATTGTAATTTTCACTGGGGACCTGTTGAAAGCAGCACACAAGAGAGTCCTGTTGTTTAGCACTGCTTTGAATGTCTTTACTGAAGAATTAAGGCAAAGGCTTTCTTTCCTTCCCACCCTGATTTGGTTTTGTTCTGGGAGGAGTAGAGGCATTTATTGTGATCCATGGAGGTTACTGCTCCAGGAAGCAACAAAAGAGCATTTCATCAGAGAAAACAAAGATATTTGTAGAAGCAACAGTGAAATATGATAACCTTTTAATCTATTTATCAAAGGGTCCCACAGTTCCATTTCAAGGCAGGTGAAGGAATACTTACTGAACCCAGAAAATTAATCTACCTCCACAGAACAGAGATAACTGAAAAAGGAGAAAAAAATCAGTGCAAAATGTTAACACCTGCCAACCCTTACTAAGAGATTAGAGTACTTAAAAAGGGAGCATCTCAGTATTTCCTTTTAAGTTTCTCTTGGCTGATTTCTCATGCATGCTGCTGTGCACTGCAGTGAAACAAACAGGTCTCATTTCAGTTCCTTGGAGGTGCAAAAGCACTTCATGGAATAAATAACAAATAGCTTCTCTTCAGATTTTATAAGATTTCTTTAAGCAATCTATCTGTGCCCAGATGATTGACACTTAGGAAATCTAGTGAGTCTAAGCATCTGCAAGAAACTTACTTTCCCATTGTGACAGTAGAGTTACTTTACACATGAATACTGAGTGATTTAGGACTTGTTCTGGGTTACACTGAAATATCCTACTATTTCAACAAGCTTCCTCTTTAATCAGTGGAAAACATGGTTTACAAATCAGGTCCTTGTGAAACACTGATGAAAGAAGCACTGCTAGTCATGGAGATCACAGAGCATAAATCCCAGTGAAGCTGACAGGAATACAGACACCTGCTTTAAAATGGACAGAGCTATTTCTGACAGAAATGGGTGGCCTGCTCCTCCTGTGAAATGGTAAAACTTGCAGAGGAAAAGCCAGAGGCCTGCAGCTGCCAGAATGTGACCATGTGCCACCTGCAATGGGGTACTCAGGTGCCCTGTTGCATTTGATGCTTCATCACCCTTCAGTTTGACCAGAAGATAGGCCAAACAGGGTTCAGGGGATATACAACTCAGTGAAAACTGCCACATTACCAGACTGAGGGAGTTAGCACTCTGGGCTGCCTGGAGGCATGCAATTTATCTCTGGTGGGGACTGGGGAGGGGGCTAAGGGGAGCAGTGACACCAAATAACAGCATGGTTTGCAACCCTCTGATAGCATCCACAGCTAGGGTGGGACTGGGCAAACCTGCAAGGCTGTCATCCTCAAATGGGCAAGGAGATAGAAAACTTTTCTTCCTCTAATTTCTTCCTCTTACTAGAAGCCAGGCATGCAGGAACACCTCCAGGATCCTGCTGCTTGGGCTGATGCGACTAGTCCTAACTTTTATTGCATTGGCCATTTAGATATGAAGAGCTGCTGAACCTAAGGGAATAGTGATATCCCTGAACAGCTCTTCCCATGCTTCCTGATATTTTTGTAGTGTTTATATTTTTTTATTTTTTTTTAAACTCTGAAACTATGAGAGTTGTTCAGGTTTACTTGAAAGCACAGATAATAAATACAGAATGCGTACAACTTTGACTGACCAGAGGTCATGTCCAGGTACAAAATGCACTTGCATAGAAAATGTAGTTGAAAGAAAAAGAGGCTGCAGTGCAAACAGAAGAACTCTGCAGAGAAATAATAATATATTAAAAAAGTAAATATTTTGAAGTTCCTAACAGTACTGGGAGTTGAAAGTAATCCATTGTGGTCAAATTAAGAAACTAATGTGAAAAAAAGTTGGTATAGATGGCATATATGACAAAGATGAGCTTCAATTTGTTTCCCCGATTCCTGTTCCATACTTCGAAGCTGTACTACGAAAGATTTAACTCTCAGCTTTATCACTGGTCTTTTAGGGCTGAGATAAGCCAAAATACAGGCCACTTTAGGAGAAAAAGTGAACATGACCTTCAGAATGGAGACAGCACAAGGGACAAAGTAAAACACTTAGTAACTGCATAAATCTCCTGAAAGCATTTACACAAATGTCTCTTTGCATACTCAGAAAAATTATTTGAATATATTGCATAATGACACTGCATAATTCTTGTAAGATCATAAAAGCTCCTCTAGAATCATAGGAATCATCCCTTTTAGGCCTCTTCAGTGAGAAGATATTAATCAGCACCTGGGCATATGTTGCAGTCCCAAGATTGATAATGGCCAGAATACAATGCTGTCCTCAATACTGGTTTGTTTCTTGGCATGCCTCATTCCTCATTTAAAGCAAACCCAAGAATAATTTACCATTAAGCACTAATTTAATATACATTATTGATCTAAGCTCTAAAAGGATCTAGTGAATTTCTCTAAATTTGCTTTCAATCAGCTTCTGCTTATTTTAATTAATTACATTTCATGCCCTCAGCAATTTTGTCTTTAATTAGGATACAGCAGAAAAAGCTTCTGCTTTAAAATTATAGAATCATAGAATAGTTAGGGTTGGAAAGGACCTTAAGATCATCTAGTTCCACAGGGACACCTCCCACTAAATCATGCCACATAAGGCTCTGTCCAACCTGGCCCTGAACACTGCTAGGGATGGAGCATTCACAGCTTCCCTGGGCAACCCATTCCAGTGCCTCACCACCCTTACAGTAAAGAACTTCCTCCTTA
>JANEXQ010054072.1:0-22497 GCA_026283885.1 Poicephalus gulielmi | reverse complement strand
TCCTTTATCATTGTTATTATTGGTGGTAGCAGCAGTGGTTTGTGTTATACCTTAGTTAATAGACTGTTCTTATCTCAACCTGAAGGAGTTGTATTCTTTCGATTCTCTTCCCCATCCCTCCGGGAGCCGAGGGAGGAGGGGGGGGCAGTGAGTGGGCTGTGTGGCAGGCCTAAACCACAACACTCCTGCAGCTCTCCCTTCAACCTGCTCGTGCTTCTCTCATGCTTCTACCATCATCTTAACTTTCACCTTATATCTACTATCATTATCCATTGATCAGAGAATACCTATTTGGAGTTGATATTTCAAAATACGAAATAAACCACAGCATTTTTCAAAAACTGACCCTTTTTCTTAAATGTCTGTCTTTTTTCCATCATTTTTTCTCTTTAAAAGGAAGCAGAAGGTTTGATTGACCAGTGTATAAAACCATACCCATGGGATTTTCGTTTAAAAGGCATACCTTATACTTTTCAGAAAACATTTCCTAAATATCTGTCCTGGTTTAAGCTCAGTCGTAAATTAGAAAACCACGTAGCCTGCTCGCTCACTCCCCCCCCCCCTTCCTCTCAACTCCCAGAGGGATGGGGAGGAGAATCGAAAGAATACAACTCCTTCAGGTTGAGATAAGAACAGTCCAGTAACTAAGGTATAGCACAAACCACTGCTGCTACCACCAATAATAATAATGATATGGGAAATAACAAGGGAAGAGAATACAACTGCTCACCACCAACCGATACCCAGCCCCACCCCAGCAGAGATCTAGCCCTTCCAGGTAACTGCCCCAGGTACATCCTGGGCATGACGTGCTGTGGTATGGAATACCTCTTTGGCTGGTTTGGGTCAGGTGTCCTGTCTCTGCTTCCTCCCGGCTTCCCCTCATCCCTGGCAGAGCATGAGGCTCAGAAAGTCCTTGGTCAGACTAAACCTTCAAAGCAGTAGCTAAAAACATCGGTGTTATCAGCACTGTTCCCAGACAGAAAGTCAAAAACACAGCACTGCACCAGCTACCAAGGAGAAAAAATGACTGCTACTGCTGAACCCAGGACAGTATCTTCAAAAAATTGTTAAGATATTTCTTTTCAAATTAAGAAATGAAAACTACTCAAATGTATTTGTTGAAAAAAAAGTAAATCTTAAGCTATCTCAACCAGTTCTAGTCAGCCTTCCATATTGTGAAATGGCCAAAATTGCTCATAATTACTACCAGGATTTTAAAGAAGAAATTGAAATTGCACTTGGAAAAATATATATTCTCCTTTAGAAGGCTATTCTAGAAAGAGAGAGAAGGGAACAGCTCCTATATGTTTTGAGTATGCAATCAAGGAAATAACAGAAAGAAATTAAGTCAATCAACTCTATAAAGCTCAAGAAAATTAACATTTCTATAAATAGTCCTTGTGGAAAGTTTAGGCTTCAATTTCAACATCATAGCGATTTTATTTGAGGAAATAATAATGTCAGATAAGTGCCTCCAAAATATCTTCAGAATATTACCTGTGTTACAAATGTTATTATATAAACCAAGTGTGTATTTCTACAGAGAACACATCTGGCCATAACATTCCAGTAGCACTGCTACCAAAATAATTCTCTCCAGTGATGGGAGGAAATTGTTCATAATCAAAGAGGGAACTACAAGTTAAAATTCTTCAGATCCTGTTTCTGATACTGACATTCTGTGTCATCTCCTGGAAAGTCAAAAGTTTTATTAATAATAAAGCAGAGATTATGATACTTGCTTCACAGGGGAGTTGTGAGCATGCTTATGAAGTGCTTTGTGTCTGCAGGAAGAAAGTCACTGTGCAAATACAAAGCATCAACAACTTGTTATCATTTCTATTATAAATAACTGATCTACTTGTTTATTTCTATAGGCCAGGTAATTCATTCCTCCTTTATGAGATATAAAGTAGTTGCTCTGTTAAACAACACTAAAATTTAAATCTTACAGATATTTTTGAAGCGTATCAATAGGGAAAAGGAGGAGGGGAGTAGACTGCTCCCACCATCAAAGTATATCCTTTGCACATTCCTGGCACTACATCAAGGTTAAGTTAAAAGCAGCACTTGAAGGCAGTTGCATGTGGTAGATTGTACAACAAGGCTCATTAGCCAATGGTGAGTCTTACGTAGAGGTCTTTAATGTGGTACAATGGCATTTTTCAGCCTCTTTTAAACGGGAAAAAGTTAATAATGTGAAAGTTTTATTACTTTTCGTCTTTTAAAGAAGTGCCTTTTTGTAGTGAAACATTGTGGCTAGTTAAAACAAAAGCTCAGGGAATTTCCTTCACTCTGGGAATGACTGTAATTATAGAAGGGGAAGAGACCACAGCAGTAAACTGGCAACATACCAAGGTCTTAACCCCTGAGACAGGAGGTGGAGAAATAGGTGTTAGCAGTCTTACACAAGTCCTTAAAGCATAAACATATGGTAAGTCCATTACCTAAACTACAAAGAATGGAACCTTGCTAATAAACCTATTTACTAGGTTAAATAAATACTGAAAGTGTTTAAAAAAGGCGAGCTGTGTGACTTTTAAAAATCAAACATTTTTCACTTGTCAGAATTTGTTGTTGGGAATCTGTGAAACATGATGGCCCTTCCAACCCCATGAACACACACAGTCATCTTCTCCCCTCCTGCCCCCAGCTTGGTGCTCGCCACCACCACATAAAACCAACACCATTTATTTGTGAACTGCCTGTGCCACTGGCTGCGCTAACACAGTTCTCCATCGCCTGATTTGGGTGCTGGCACTCATGATGAAAAACAAAACATGGGTGGGATTCAAGCATATATATCACCTTATTGTCCAGTCCTGTGCTCCATAGCATGTTTGATTTTAACCAGTATAAATAAGGCCTAATTTCAGAAGCAATAATATTCAGTATGAAAAAAAAAATACAAATCTTCTAGCCTCCTTAAAGGTGGCATTCTACCAGTAGCTCTAACAGCAGTTACAGTGAATATTTTTGCATCACCTTTATTGCAAAAATATCATAAATAATGAAGGGCACCAAGGCCTTTAGTGTTGAACAGAATACTAAACTGACAATTGCTTTGCTAAATAATTTTTCTCCTGCAAGATGTGGGAATGGGATATCATAGAATCATAACATGGCTTTGAAGTGACCTTAAAGATCATCTAGTTACAGCTCCCTCTGAAATGGGCAGGGACGCCTTCCACAGTACCAGGTTGCTCCTCTTCTTCTGCACAGCTTCTCTGGGCAACCTGTTCCAATGCCTCACCGCTCTCACAATAAAGAATTTCTTCCTAATATCTAATCTAAATCTCCCCTTTTTCAGCTTAAAGCCATTCCCTGTTGTCCTACTCCTACATGCCCTTGTAAAAAGTCTCTCTACAGCTTTCTTGCAGCCCCTTTCAAGTACTGAAAGCTGTTTTGTGGTCTCCCTGGAGCCTTCTTTTCTCCAGGCTGAACAAACTCAGCTCTCTCAGCCTGTCTTCACAGGAGAAGTGCAGGAAGTTTTAAAGCCTCTCACAGTGGTTTCATGGATTTGTAGCAAAGAGGTGGCATTGATCTAAAGCCAGCTAAAGTCAATGAGCTGATTCCCTCCTTGATTCCCTGCCCTTTGAAACTAGGTGTTGCAGATGCATATTTGGAATGGCAATGTAGTAGTTTTGCAATTAGGTATCTCCTCACTGGGGTGGCTGTTCAGTGCCCCCCCTCTGTTTTGCAGAATTCACGTCAATTTGCCTTCTAATTTACCAGCCTGTGAAAGGTATTCCTTTCCAGCTGCCAATAAGTAACATGTTGTGATCCAATTGGTGTTGTGTCAGGTTCAAACAAAGTATTATTCAGGGGAAAAAAAAAAAAATGGAAAAGAAAAAGGTTTTTAAATTTCATGTGCCTGTGGAAATTCAGCAATGTTTGGTCATTAGTTTGACTGAAATCCGCCTAAGTGTATACCCAAACACAAGCCACTTGTTCTCAAGCAGTGTTTATGGCTAAGGAAGCAAGGTGGGAGATCTATTACTTTTGCCCATACTCTCCATCAAACCACCCTCTGTAAATACACAGTCAAACATTAACGATGACCCTCATCTGCTTCAGGTCCCTTAGTAGAGATTTTTGCGCCTGCATGGAATGCCACTGACATCTAGCATGGAGCCCTAGTGCTAACGGAGTGGAGAGTATCAGATTTAAAAGCACTGAAATACTGTAATTTAAAAACATGTTATTGCAGAAGATAGGTAACAAGCTGCAATTTAAGCAAAGTACTTCAAATTATGCAATTATGATGGTTTTATTTGGATAAAAGAAAAAGGTCAATATAAAGTTGTGGCTGTAACCATTTGTTATGTGATTTTAAAGAGTGGCAATATATAAATAGTTGACTCATGGTAATTTTGTGTTAGGTTTAATCTATTGTTTAATGAATATTGGAGAAAATTATTTGGTTTTACAATAAAAATATATCAAAGCAGAAAACAATCTCTGTAGATTAATCCATAGATATTACAAGGGTCAGTCTTTTAAATAGTGCTGTTATTTGTGATGAACTGTTATTCAGCTGCTAATGCAACTTTCTGTATTAACTGGCAGCACCAATATTGCACTGCACTCAGAAAGAAACAAATAAATAGAGAAACCTGCTGAATGTTTTAACCAATGCCATTCCAGAAACATTTAAATATTTTGCACATAAGACTACACCAGGAGTACTACAGACACCAGCTGTTATTGGACAAGATACGCCTTTGCATTTTAAAGTTATTTCAGTACTTCAGAACAGAATAATATACTTAGAGAAAACTTTAGAGTTGTTTGAAGAACGCAGCTTAGAAAGCTCTTATTTGATATTTTTCTCCAATTTTCTTCTTTTTTCTTTTTTTCTTTTTTCCTTTCTTTTTATTTTTGTTTTTTTATTTTTTGGTGGGGAGGACAAAATTTGCCACCTTTTTAGTCATCACAGAGTCTCTATCATCACAAAAAAGTTCTGTACCTAGTTCTGTATCTGGAACTGGATACAGAATAAGCCAAAGCTGTGAAGGGTGGTCAGTGAGCATCAGAGTTATAATGAAGCAAATGGCATCACGGCGCCTAAAAACCAAAAAGCATTCTGCATATTTTTCACATGACATCATAGTTGCAAACATAATGGTGCGGGTCTTACTGATATCTGGCTGGGAGGGCAGCGGAGCCTGTTCTGTTTGCAAATGATCCCAAGTGCCCATGTAGTATCTGAGGGTGTTGATGGAGAGGAAAGGGCACACTTTTTACCTTCTTTTTACCTTCTTTTTACCACCTTTCCCTCCAAACATGCACAGCGTGATAGTCATTTGCTCAGTAGTCTTTTGAAGTTGTCGCTTCGGCTAGGCACAAAAGGGTGGGAACACTTTGGCTGAACATAGACATTTGCACCTGAGTTAGGCAAGCGATAAAATAGGGTGTGGTTCACACAAAGGTTAGAAAGCAGTTAATTGCTGGCTGGAAATGCTGCTCTCAGTGGACTATAAAAAGAGCCAGTGCAGATCTCCTATAACATGGACTTCTAAAGGTGTCCTGAATCTCGCTTGGAGCATGGAACCAACAGCCCATATTTCCATGAAGGCTCATGAGAGCCTGGAGATTAAGAGAGATTAATCTCTTCTTTCTCAAGAGATGGGGTCCCACGGGCAGCACCTACAGCAAGCTGATCAAAAGCATTCTCCTTTTATCTCAAGTCGTGGAAACATGCAGAAGTAGCCCTGTTGCCTTCACACAGGTCTAGGGCTAACAGCCCAGGAAAGCCCTGCTGGGACAAATATAGAATCATGGAATAGTTAGAATTGGAAGAGATCTTAAAGCACATTTAGTTCCAGTAGATGAGCAAAAAATGGACATATTAATGCATTTTGGGGGTTGTTTGTAGTTTATTAAAACTGTGCTTAAAATCACTGGTGGTACCTCTATGAGCTAAATATCCCATATAGAAGTGCTATGAAGGTCTTATTGTGCACAGTAAATTGGAGCCAGATGTACACTACAACAAATCCCTTTCTGGCACAAAGCGTTAAGCCTGAAAACAGCAGTTTAGGTAACTGATCTACAAAATCTCCACAAAATCATTTAATCACATAGGAACTTGCAAGGTACCTTAGCTGTTTATATATTCCACAATAAGCAAGCATTGGTTAAGAACAGAAATACTGAGGGAATGATGGGAACCCCAAAACTTTCTTCCCTCATCAAAGTAACCTAATCATTTGCTTGCAGAGCTACCCCATCTCTTAGTCCCATCAGATGTAAAATCCAGCCACCTCTGTAGGTACTAAGTTCTTGTGTGAAGGGCATGCAGCTCTACTTCTTCTGGCTGTGCCTTTAAATACACATAAAATAGCTGCCTGCTCTCTAAGAGATGTCTTATTGTAAGACTTAGGGGTTTTTAGCCTTCAGAGACATCTAAGTCACGGACGCAGGTAGGCATCTAAGTCCAAGATGAAACACCAAACTTCACAGGCACCCACCTTTTCTGGGATACTTTGCGAATAATTCCACTGCCAGCAAAACAGCTATTTCACAGGACACTGTTCCTCTTGATGTACTAGATGTTCAGACCTATCTCTCTCCTCCTGTTTGCCATACTTTGAACTATGATGTCTGAGTCAGGTTGGTGAATTGTACTCCTGGAGCAAGCATCAACACATCAGGAGTGGCTTCAGTAGGCAATGGCATGCAGGAGGGTGGGGGGGGTGGTTCGAGGGATCATAGGCTGATCACTCTTTTCTTTCTCCAAGGCAAAGGTTATTTTCCTTCACAAGTTATCTGTGAGGCAAACTGGGTAAGAGCAACAAGCCTAATACCCACACATACAGGACTTGGGGAACATGAACGAGTGAGGCAAATTCCTGTTTTTTTGCATAAAGCCAGTGGTGATGCTTCTGAGGCACCTCTCCAGTCCGCAGCAGGTTCTCACACTCATCCACAGGAACGGGGCTCACAGCAACACAGTGGGCTGCAGGAAAACCTCTGTCTTGATAATTACATGCACCGCACTTCTGAGGAACTCAGCTACTCAGGTGCCCAAGTGTAGATATGAAACTGTCTATTCCTGGTACAGTGACAAAGGAGTGACTGGAGGCAAACATAATGTGCAACAGTCTAAATGAGTTTGAGGTTAACCTTAAACTATGCACTGCAGTAGATTTTTGTTTATTTTCTTTTAAGACTGTTTTCACAAGCACCTTCTAATTGGGTACCAGAGCTTCTTTTTTTATCAGCTTCTATACAAAACCCCATAGCTCTCATCTTTTTGAATGCCGTGGTTGATAAATCACCAGTGTCGTCAACCATTGCTGTGTGCAATTTTCTGGGAAAGAAAATACGGTTTTCTAGAATAAACACTTACAAAAGGATTATTTGCTTAAACAGTTCACATTTTTCAGAAGGAATTATGGTATTCATAAATTCAAATATAGCTGTTTGTATGTTCAGAACAATATATTCTCTTTTCTCCAAGGCACCTGTGCTGCTATATGTAATCATTTGTAGTGATACACAGCAGGTGCTAGTGAAGGAGAAACGTTACTTTACTGTGAATTGAAGCAAAATAGCATAAGCAGAGATCAAATTGCATGTTAGATATTTCTGGCAGGTTTTAGGGTTTTAGGATTGCCTTTTTTTTCTGCAGTTACATCAGTCTAATTTCTGATTACAAAGAAAATCTATACTCAATTTTCTTCCTCGTTTAACTCTGTTAAGGAGAAGTTAATGCACAGAGTGTGTTTATCTGAGCATTCTTATTATTCTGATAAAGGTGCCTTCAGTGAAAAGGACTATGTATCATGAAGTCAGCTGATGGTAAGGCAACCCTTTAGAAAAGTACACATTTTAAAATTTAAAAAAAAGAAAAAGAAAAAGAAAAAGAAAAAGAAAAAGAAAAAGAAAAAGAAAAAGAAAAAGAAAAAGAAAAAGAAAAAGAAGAGCAACAACTATAACATCTTGGTTTCTGCATTCCTTGCAATACAAAGCACTTGCTGGCTTTGCTGGGCATTACAGATGTGTGAGGGATGTACAATCTGATCATAGAATCATAGGATAGTTAGGGTTGAAAAGGACCTTAAGATCATCCAGTTCCAACCCCTTGCTTTGACAAGTCCAGGTAGATGACATCAAATGCTCTACCCCTGCCCATCAGTTCCATAGCCCCATCATAGAAGGCCAAAAAATTGGTCAGGCAGGATTTCCCCTTAGTGAAGCCATGCTGGCTGTCACCAAGCACCTTGTTGTTTTTCATGTGCATTAGCATGCCTTCCAGGAGAATCTGCTCCAAGATTTTGCCAGGCACAGAGGTGAGACTGACTGGTCTGTAGTTCCCTGGGTCATCCATTTTCTCCTTCTTGAAAATGGGGGTTCTATTTTCCTTTTTCCAGTCATCAGGAACTTCACCTGACTGCCATGATTTTTCAAATATCCTCAAAATAAAAATTTAATCACGTCTGTGAGTGCCATTTTAAAACAAGGAAACACCCTCCATCAGTCACAGGCACGGTCAGTCCAAGGACACACTATTTTTTCCAGTGGAAGTGCTGGGTTTTAATGTGCAAACTTTACTGCTAAATTACAGTGTTATAAAAGAGTGGCAAAGCAGACTCAGCTGTTTCTGTTTCAAAACAAATATAGCTCTGCATTTTACACCTTAGTCTGTTAACATGCTTGATTAACCATGTTTATAAATAGTTCTCTTTGTTTTCCTTACAAATGCTTTGGGTTCAGAGACAGTACCTGGTTCATAGCACAGGCTACAGGCATGAAACTGAGATGTAAAATTCAAGCAAAGATTCTCTAACAAAAAATTCAGAAGAGCTGAGGTCAGGAGTTTGGCTTTTAGGTTCATTATTCCATTTTCTTACTCAAGCGCTGTACCACACTGTTTAGCAATTTGGGCAGAAGAGGCTCTTGAGATTGATTTTGCTTTTCTCTCATTCATAGGTTGAGCATTTGTTGAAAAACAATTTATGCACCTAGGAGGAAATGAGTAGGTGCTGTAGCAGGAACAAGTCTTAAGTTTTTAAGTGGTATGAAAGAGCTACTAATAGTGTGTACTACTCAACATAGTTTTCTATTGATAAGAATGGAAGCCATTGCATCTTTGTTACCTTTTTACAAATGATAATCAATTAAAATAGCAATGATCAGATTTCCAGAAAAATTGTTGACTCCCAGATGAGAAGTTTCTGTTGCAACTCTACCTGTTTCAGCTATGCATTGATGGAAGTAGCCACACAGCACAAACTATTACCAAATGCCTAGACTGCCTGATTTGGCAAAGAGTTTTTTCATGCCTCCACATCTCATTCATAACTGGAGATCTGGAAGACTCCATTTTCACTGGTGCAGAACAGCTGCTGTCCATATAGAAATTAATTTACAATCGAAAATGAGGTTATTCCCTTTCTTCAGGTGCAAGATGAGAGAGTGTCCACCTTCTACTTATGACTTGAGCAAGCAGTGAATTATCCTTGCCTAACAGACATGATTCTCCTTGACTTGTAGCTTGAATGTTTCTCATGCTGTTTCGGTCTGCTAAACCCAAATTCAACAATTCAATGTAATAAGATTAAGACTGTATAATAAATAATACACTGCAGTTTTATGATACAAAGCATTATTGCAAATATAATTTCCACCAAGACATGAAGTTTTATATTGCAAATGAATGTACAATAAGTTCTTTGTGCGCATTAGGACCTGCATGCGTTTGTTATAAAATGCCAGCAATTAAACTGAGAAGGCAACATGCATAGCAACTTGATGGGGGTTTTTTCCTAGCAAGCTGGATTAAAAGGAGTAGAATATATTTGGCAAAGAAAATCTAACCCGCTTTGGAAGATTGTGTAATCCAACTAATAGATAAATAGATGATTTGTGATTGTTTTCTTGGCATTCCATAAAATACACAAACAGCTTCCAGTGTAGGCTAAGAGTACAAAGGGAAATGAATATATGTGACAGCAATACATAAAAACCTACAAATTACAAAGGGAGAAACCTCAGAACTACTCCATTGTTACTGAGGCTAAACTCCCATCCACTCCAGGATGCAGCTTTGACTCAGTAAGTATCACAGAATTTGGCTGTAGAATGAGATGATACAATTAAGATTTGATATTTCACTGATGTTAATTTAGTGAAAGTGTTTTTTCTATCAGAAAGGTACGTGCTTCAAAATTTACATTTCTAAGTCCTCTTCCAGAAAATGGTCTGTAGAACATTTTCTGTCCTTGTAAACAAGCAATGCTAAATTCACCAGTAAGAAAAACCTACCACCTACTGTTACAAAAGAAAAGTGATAGGAAGAGAATCTGGGGTGGCTGATGAAGAGATGATGGGTGGGCACAGCTGATGCACAGTGTCCTATTGCCACTGTCAGAAGCAGGGTATGAGGTCATGTTTGCTATTAGTCTGAACAGCATGAAATTTCTTATATTCTTATGGAATATTTCAGATGTGATTGATACATAACAAGAAGGCTTAACATAGGGATCACGTCAAGGATGAATGTGCAAAGTTTAATATGCTATTTATGATAGAAAAACAATTTGTTATTTTGGGTTTTGTATGGAGAAATCTGTGCCTACAAAAACATACAGACTGCTCAAACAAGAATGCTGTGTTTGAGGTAGGGAAGATTACTCTGCTGGACCACCACCAGTTTAAAATAAAGATTAATTTTCACTATTTCAGTCAGCTGAATGGATTATTTTATCACTCTTTTAACAGAAGTCCATGATCTCAGAAAACTCCAAGAATCAGGGAAAGAGCAATGGCAAGACCTCCTTCAGCCTTACATACAGCAACGGAAACCAGAACCTTCCTCACCAGTCCCAGTTCCTTAACTAGACCCAGACCCTGAAACTCTGTAACAAGCTCATAATTGACTCAGAGCCCCCACATATTATCTCAGGCTTAAGAAACATCTTCTAGAAAGAACTGACTTTTCCCCTCTGTCAATAAAACTTAACAGAATTGAAAAACTTTCTCCTAAGGAATAATTCAGAACCTTTAGATGATGATTTCAGTGGTGCTCTCATAGAGCTGGAACTCATTATTTGAACAGAAGACACCAAAGTCTTGAAAACTCCCCAGCACTCTGAAATGAGCCCTCACTCAGTCTGGTAGCAAAACAACTAGCACCATGGTTTC
Organism: Poicephalus gulielmi; assembly: GCA_026283885.1. Lineage (NCBI taxonomy): Eukaryota > Metazoa > Chordata > Aves > Psittaciformes > Psittacidae > Poicephalus > Poicephalus gulielmi. The sequence continues at coordinate 11,343 of JANEXQ010054072.1, read as the reverse complement.
TGAGGTCTCGGTGTCTTCTCAAATTAATGCATCATCTGGCTTGGGAGATATCCACATGTGGCAGCCAATAAACAACAGCAGTTACATTCTTGTTTCCAATTTCCCTTCTTGAGAAGATGGCACCATTCAAGTTCCACCTCTTATGAACCACCTTCTGCTGCTTGGGGTTGCAGGTGAGCAGCAGGGACCTTTCCTCCAAGCTCAGTACTACATTTCCACATCTTCATGCATTTTGTTCTGATGGTAGTGCAGAAACAAACGGAGTCCGACTGCAGTGGATGCAGTGAAATCCTAAGAAATCACAGAGACACAGAGCTCTGGGGCAGCAGAGCTCTTATGGTCAACTAGCAGTGCTTGAGACAATAAAAAGTACTAGTACAGAAGGACCTTATACCTACTAGCAATATATATTCCTTCGTCATCTGTGATAGCCTGCCTTTATTTCCTCATTGCAGATATCCCAATATCTGAAATAAACTAATTGATAGCATCAACTGACATTTTCCTTTGGTTTTTGCTCCGTTTGATCTTTGCTACTGGTCATAGAGAGAAAAAAACCAAAATATTAGAGAAAAGGAGGGTATAGAAAAACCATTATATGCAGAGGGCAAGCTGTTCTATTTTATAGGTGATGTACACTCCCATTATTAGATTTTTATGGAAGATAACATAAATGTATAACCTTTACAGTGATACGTGTTGGAGCCATCCCCATACTGCCATAGCCATACCCATAAACCAAGTACATTTCCTAATTGAACAACTATTCTTTCCGTATCTACAAATTCCAAGGAAAATATTGGAATTATGTATTTAATATATATTCCATATTTTAAAAACCTTTCCTGATAAGGTGAACACATTACTACACTATAAAAGTAGTAGAAGGATTGAACATTTCTAAAAAGTATAAAAATTAATTAGTAACAGAGTTTAATATCTGAGCATTTACACACAGCTAAGCTAATGTAATGAAATGTTTGTATTCTGGTATCTAGACCAACTACGAATCATAGGTTTAAACTAGTCATTACCAGTCTTAGCCAGTGCTTAGAATTTTAGTCTGTCTTTTCCATGGTAAATAGCTATCAAATATTTTTCTATGATGCCTCATTTTAGTTGTATTTATTAATTGTTTAGATAATTGCAATTTTAAATGGAATGCTTCACTGATTCTGTAATTAGGGAGTCTGAATTTGAAATAATTTATTAGGTCTTAATTTATGTCCTGTGAAATCTGTTAGATCATTTGCTAGTCAGTATGTTGTCTAGAATAAAGGCATTTCTACAAAGGGATTTTAGGGTGAGGGTCACCAGCATAATCAGAAACATACTCAATCTGGCCTCCAGCTAAAGATTATATGCTTTTAAGTGTATTTCTGTTTCGCAAAATGACCTTTTGAAGACTTAGCCATTTCAACAAAATTCCTTTCTTCTGTATAGAAAGAAAAAAAGCAATTATTTTGCACTGTTTGACTTGCTACTACCACCACCCTTTCCCCTAGATACAGATGACCCAGCTGATCAAGTGTGAGAAGTACATAGCTCTCTGGACTGACTTGTCTGAACCTCTGGAATTAAATCTTCAAAGTTTGGAGCAAAAGTTAAGACTAAGCACTGAGACTAAGCAGGGATTTGATTAAAGATTTGGATTTACCCACACAATAAATTGAGCCAAACCAATTCTTGCCTCGTACAAAGGCACACTTAAGTTTTGCACAATGTAGGGAAGGAAGTGACATTGGTTGGCTTTCAATTGTAATTTATTGTGTTGATCCATATGCTTATTATAACACAGGGGATTTGTCAGCATGTTCATTATGCAAACAGGACTGGGGCTTTTTGTTGCTAAGCTCAGCTATTACAAATGATTTTTGACTGAAGTCTCAAAGCTTGCCTGCTTGTACATGCTGCTCTGAAACTGAAACTCTGTACTTCGAATATCTTTAGAAATTTGCATGGCGGGTGGGGGGGGGAAGGAGGGGCTGCTGAATATATTGCTTTGTGCAGGATTTATCTGACCAAATATACACATCTATATACCAATACAGACATGTAGATGTCTATACTGTAGCCTTATGTAGATGTCCACGTGTAGATGCCACTGTTTCAATCAAACACATGCCTTACAAAACCAAAGAAGAAAAGAAGTGTGATTCATTTTAATCCAAAGACTTCAGCTATTGAGTGAGATAAATCATGCCATAAGAGCACATATAACTACCTGTAAGAAGGGAATTAAAGGTGACAAAATTGTAGTAATCTAAAGTGAAGTGAAATTAATTTCACTCCCATTAGTATGGTAGACTGGAATAACCTCAAGTTTAATTCTTTGAAGGTACTCCTTTTATCCTAGTAATGACCTGTTAAAGATTTTTTTTCATTGTTGCTGACTTTTCTTTTAATAGTAAAGGAACTTATTCTCCATTAATCTTATCTACAAATACTCTGTCTCTGGACAAAGATAGAACTTACCATGTTTGGATCTATGACCATGGTCTTGAAATGCGCACATTCAGCTTCATGGTCTTCAGTGTAATTAATAACTTGAAATACAAAACAAGGGCAAGAGTCTGAGCCTTTTATTCCTTTCATTTTTCATTTCCTAAACTAGCTCTTCACATACTTAAACTCATGAATGAACTGCTCAACCTTGCTTTACTCTATAGTATGTATTCAGAGGAAACTCCTAAGGGAAAACAACTATTGATGGATATAAATGCTCCAATAAGAACTAGTGAGAAGCAGCAATTTTCTGAAAGGAGTCTTATTCTTGAGCATAGAGGAAGCTAAAAATAATTGGAAGGGAATATTAGAAAAAGGAAGAAAATATGCATAATAGCACTACAGAAGGGTAAAAAGCAGAGGGAAAGACAAGTAATAAACATGTGAAGAATAATTTTAAGTGGGAAATATAAAGAATATAGAAAAAAATTTAATTGAATTTTATTTGTACAGTCGTTTAAAAATTTCCTCAAATGCAATTCATCTCTTAGTTACACTAATAGGTTCTACTGAAACCAGTGAGATAATAATGAAGAGTAGAATTTATCTCTCTTGAACTAAATGAGATGGATTTTTATCTCAGTGCAATCTGCAAGCAGTGAATTTTCTTCTGTAGGTTCTCAAATGTTAGTTCCTAAAGGGATATTTGAGAAGGCAGGCACAGGAGAGACATTAATAAGTACAAAGACAACTATTTTTTATGTCAACAGATTCCCAAAATTTACTTTATCAGAGTAACAAAAGCAAACCAGAAAAAATATGGGGTGCGGGTAGCAGTTACCAGAAGTGTCCTTTTGAAGTCTGTGATTCATAAGTGAATTTTATTTCATAGTTTTACAAGTCTTTCCTGAAAGAATAACATATTATTATTCTTTTGACATTGTGTCTTTTTAAACATTACCTTTCTTTGGAACATCTCAGCAAAACTAACGGCACATCACCAAAAGTTGAAGCAACAGCATGGATTCCCTGAGGGGCAACAAAATGCTTATTGAAAGACAAAAATCATTATTATTTCTTTTACATGCTTGCTTTTATTCCCTACTTGACTTGCTGTTTTCTATCCTGTTACTGTATTACCTGGATTCCCAGGAGTTTTCTAAGTCTGGGCCAATAATCCTTACTGAGGAGGAGGAGAAGGGAGTGTTACATGTCTGTGAGAATCTTTGCAGTTTGTTGCCACTGAGTGAATCGGAACAATTTAGCTTTGAGGAAGTGATTTATACACACACATCGATCACATAGAACCTGCCCTGGTCTGTTAACTCTCTGTTTGATCTCTGGAGGGTCGAGTAGATTAGGGAGGGTCTTCACACAGAGGTTTCATTAACAGCCAATTGGTTAACCTGGCATGACTCCTGTTTGTGCATTTGGATGCTTTAAAGTGGGAAGAAAAGGAATAAAAAGAAAAATTTGTTAATTGGTACCATTATTTCCCAGTTCAGGAAATACCAGTCATGCTGTTAGAGAGAATTTGCTTCCTCTTTCCTTCATTTTATTTTTATTTAATTTTTTTTGCTTTAGCCAGTGTAGAAAACAGGGTTGGGGGTTACAATTCAAACCATTCAAAACCTCTGATCACAATATGTGAATTCTGGCAGCATGAAGGACATTGGTAATCAAAGAATGCATTAAATATTCAACCATAAGCCACGAAAACTTGGATATTACAATCCAGTTAAATGAGACAGGGAATGCAGGCCAAGCAGTTGCACTTTTAAAATTTACCAGATTAATAGGTCTCCTCTTACTGCCACTTGTTTCTTCAGAGTCAGGGGAGGAATCTGATCAAATGGTTGATACTATTATAAAACATAGTTAAAGAACAAAGTAAAAATCAGATGAAAATATGACTATTATTGCTATTGATGGGAAATTTGAGGTATTAGTGGCATATGAGCTTGGAACAGAATAGCCAGAGTTGGAACACTGACTTCCCATATGAGCACAGTGCACTGCCTCTGTGGTTTACCGAACAGGATGTACTGTTAATGAAAGGATTAAATTTAGTACTTCATGATATCCTTAGAAATCAAATAGTTGGCTGCAAACCAGCAAAGTGCTCACTATAGTTTTACGGTTAATAAACTGATGAAAGCATGTGAAAATTTTCAGTTTCTTACTGGACTCAAGAACTTGGCAGAAAATTGACAAGTATCTGCAATTCGGTAGAAATATGTGGAGAAAGTTAACAGAGGAGCTGTGTGGGTTTATTACTTGTAACTACAACAACAAATGGAAAAATTTGGCAATGGTTATTATTATTTATTTCAGCAACAAAACACAAAAGTCCAATGCCACCTCCTACACAAGCTGTCATAATCTTTGCTTAAATATTTATCTGCTATTAATGAATACCAGTAGTCCACTGTATCTCAAACTCTGTCCATCCCATGCTCTCTCACTCCCCACATATACAGAAAAACAGATGTGCTGCAGAATATGCCCTGATGTTTGAATGATAACAGACTATTTAGTACAAGGTTTTGGAAATTTACTCCCTTTCATATAAAGGTTGCTACCAAGCCTCACGGACATTTGGAAATGTGGTGATAACACACAAAGAGAGAGAGACTGCTGAAGGAAAGGCAGGATTTAGGGCTTCAGGGATAAAACCCAGCAACCTTAACTGTATACAGAATTTTACTGGTAGTCAGATGCTTTTCCTGCTGAATTGTTCCCTATATTTCCTTTAGCCTTTCATTACCTTTCTCTTTCAAGCCTTTGCAAAGGTTTAGAACATACAGCAGTCCTTTGTTGTATGTTTTTTAAAAAAACTTTGAAGCATACAACAGTCCTATCACCGATTTCTCAAAATGAGCAGTCTCTTTTCCATGATGGCAAAGACATGAGCACAGCTCCTGCTTTATATGATCATACTAGAGGTTTTCCTAATCTAATAGAAATCAGAAAATTTTATATCCATTACAATGTTTTTCTCATTGTTAACGATGAAATCCCTAGACGTATGCTTATTATCCATCTACAGACATCCTCTATATCCATATACTCTATGATATCACGAATTTTCCTCTGTTTTCTATGGTGATGAGTTCCACAATGTCTGCAGCCACAGCTAGAATGCCCCTCCACCACTAACACGGCTAACATGCTGCCACTGTTCCTCTGATTCTTATCTGCTTTGCACTATTACTTGTCATTCAAAACTCTGTGTACCCAGGGCTGACCCACTGCCATGGACCAGCACGCTAACTGGGACAAGAAGCTTTTTCTGTCAGGATAACACAGAATGAGAAGATATAAATTAATTTCATTTTTGGTGAAACTAATTTTATTCCTGTGTTAGAAGATGTGGAAAGAAAAAGGTTGTGATCAATGATTTTAATATTTAACTTATACATCTTTTATAAATTATAAATTGTGTGAGATTGAAAGGTATGTAAGCACTGGCAGTTTAAAAACTTAAAAAGTTATTTTAACAGTTTTACAAAAGGAATGTATTTTCCTTTATAGGGTCTTTCCCTGATAATATTCTTTAAACTTCATTAAAAGCACTGTATGAACAGTATTTGTTTCCTGTACTGAAATTGAGCTTTCCATGATAATGAACATGAACAGAAGCTATGTAAGTACTATGTCTTTGGAGATTTTATTGCCAGAAAAAGGAATACCTCCTCTAACTTCTCCCAGCTGTAGCAGACTTTGGATCTAGCCCCTTAGGAAACAGACAGTACATTGTCATGAAATAATAGGTATTATTTTCATTATGAAGTTACCGATATCAGATACTGAACGGTATGTATTTCTGGTAAAACCCGAACCTCTTGTTACCATGTTTTGAACTGACATTTTATAGTGGTTTATACTAGGATTACTATTGGATGATGAGCAATAGGATGTGTTGGCTTCTTAAGTTTACCTTTAACTGAATGTGACTCCACAGTTGCAACAAAAAGGGACTGGGAAAAACCCTGAAAAAAAGCTGCTAATCCAGTTGGGCAGATGCAGGCAACATAGAGAATGTCATTGCCGCAAAGATATAAAGGATGCATGTAAACTTCTGTCTGAAGCTAGGTGCACTCAATCTGGGCTTTTACTTTAGAAATTCTAATAGACAGCATCCATTTGATACAAAAGATGGTGTAAGATCTTGCTTTTGTTGCTTATCAAACGGACACTCACCTTCATCCCCAGCCAGCCCACACTGTGTTGAAATGGGGATTGAGGCAGAGATGGAAACAATCAAGTGAAGCAACAAATACAGCAGCCTGTTTCAAAAGCATTCCTTTTCCAGGCCATCAGCCGCAGCATGGGAAGCCTTCCCCAATTTTACCACTACTGCGCAGTAGCTTCATGCTGTTTGTGTATTGCAGGACCCCACCAGTGAGGAGACCTGCAGCTCTGGTGCACCAGAAGTGATGTTAAGAGAAATGGGTACAATTGACAATGAAGCTGTTCACAGCACTAAAGCTGTGAGCCCATCAAGAATCTCCTCTATCACATTTATTGCTCATTACTCAGTTTTAAAGAGGCTTTTTTATCCTGGAGAATTTAACTGAAATATTTGCTTTTCTGATATTTTTCAGCAAATGAACATCAGATTTGACAGACATCAGTAGGTCTAAGAGTTTCCAGGTTACATTATTCTTAAAATAATGCTACAAGGTTTATACAGCGCTTCAGTGCAGGCTGTCAAACACGTCTGTCCTCCCCATTACACTAACTGTTGTGTCACTGGGCTTTTCAGGTTCCCCTTTCAGCATTTCTAGGGGCTCCTTATCTGACACTTTGGCTGCATATTATCTGATGCTGAAACCACAGAGAGACTTATTTTTTGTTTGCGGCCCTCAGGCGGGCCTGTAACACCATGTTTATCTCAGAACTTCACAGTCTTTTACTCCTGGCCTCGCATACTAAGCCTGGAATCTCACAGTGATTTCCATGGCAAATGGATGTCATACACACAACCAGGTTTTGGTTGATCCTGTGAGGAAGCGAGACAGGGAATCAGAAAACATTTATCAAAAGACTAAGAAAAGATCTCAGAAAAAAAAAAAAAACAACCAATAACAGCATGTTCAGTTGATGACAAAATACTTTCCATTTTAATAGCAGCCCAGAAAGACATAAGAAACTGCTTCCTAAAAGCAGACATCAGCGTATCCAAGTAACTTACATTTAAAGATTTTAGAGAGAGCTTTCAAAGGAAGTCTGGGCCATTAATGTTGATTTTCAATACGTTGTGGAACACTAGAGACATTGCAGTGAGCTGAATGTTGTGCCAATATTTGAAAAGGGCTAATAAGACGACCCAGGTAATTATAGGCCTGTCACGCTGACATTGATCCTAAGCAAAATAGCTGGCTGATACAGAACTTGGTTAATAAATTAAAGGAGGGCAATACAATTAATGCCAATCAACACTGGTTTGTGTCAAGATAAACTGGCATCTTTTATGATGAAATTGCAAGTTTAGTTAAAAAGGGAACAATGGAGAATTCATATATTTAGACTTCTTTATGATACAGATTTTACACTCCGATTTATTTGTTAAGAAACTATGCTGAAACAAGTACAGCATAACATGTCAGTAAAACTATGTGATTGACAGGTGTCCAAACATAAATGCAGACATGCACCACTGAGAACATAGGGACTTTTTTTTATCCCCACAAGTATCAAAAACCTGAAAAAAAACCTCTTTCCCTATAAACATAGACCTATATTCACATATGTACATGAATCCGTCAGGGTTAGTAACTAAGGAAGAGAATAACAAAGTGGTATGAGTCACCTTACAACCTAACCATGAACAAACACTTTGACCCTAAATATGGCCACATATATAGTAGTACCCCTGAGAATAATCACTACTACTAGGTTACAACCTCAAACAGTCTATGGAAGAAAAAAGGAAGGGGGGGGGGTGGGTATGGAGAGAACAAGAATGAGAAATATCAATGAATTATCAGCTAAGCTCAAGTTTGCAGCATGATTCTCAACTCAAAAGGGTAAATACAATCACTAGACACAGAGAGAGTATTTTCAAATAGAACGAGAGGCTTTTTTATCTCTGTTGTTTGGAAATTGTGCTGCTGAATTTGGAGCACTGCCCAGCGCTGGTACCCAGAGGTAAAAAGGCGTGCTGGGGAATTGGAGTTTGAGTAGAAGTCAGAAGAACTATGTGAGGATTAGAAAACACACTTCTTTTAAGGTACTTGAACGCTCAGTTAAATAATTTAAGGCAAAGAGTGCAAAGGCATACTATATTCTTTAAGTACTTATTTAAGGAATGAAATTGAACAATAGAGGGTTTTTCAGTCAGATGAGTATTTAAGGGGCTCCCATTTCTATGCACTTAAGCTGGAAAGGTTATGCTAGCAATAAACTAGAATTGGAAAAAAATAACTTAGAGTAACTTATTGTTTACAGTCCTCCATTTCCTGTCTGGTCTCTCCCTCAAATCAATGAATCTTGAACTCCACTCTGCACAGTTGTGCTGGGAGGTGAACAAAACTAGCCTAAAGCTGATTAGGTGGTACAGTCTCTTGGAACATAGATGATAAGGATTTTGAGCCTCCAAGGCAGAAAGAAGAGTGTGCTTTTCATTCTATTATACCCTGGCTAATGCTCTAACCATTCACCTACAAGGCCTACAGGGCAAAAACTATGATTAGTGATTATGCTGCTTTTTGAAGAGAAAGCAAAGCATATTGGTACATCTGAGGTGGAACACAGTTCCCTAATGGTATCTCTATCAGCTATTCTCTAAAAGCGTCTGCAGGTAATTTAGACACAGAAAGAACAAATGATTAGTTTGTGCCTCTTCAATATGTACTGAAAGTCTCCAGCCTCTCCACTGTCCTATTGGTCCATTTCTGGTTACTTTCTGAAGGAAGACTCCAGCCTGCTGGAAAGCTTGCAGTTCAGAAAGGAGACTATTTGCAGAACTGACGCAACTTTGGATTTAGCACCTGAAAAATATTTTTCAGGACATCAGGAACTTAATTTAAAAACTAAGCTGCACTTCACTGCTGTTCTAGATCTAGTCCAGAATCCCTTATGCTCCATCATGGGTGCAATTCTTACTCTGTAATCAACTCGGAAGTGTACTTGGAAACAAAACAAAGCAAAAAAAAAATCATTAATAAAATAAACCCATATATTTTTTTCATACAGATATGAACATTACCATCTTTGACAGGTATATGGTTTCAGCCTTCCAGTATCTGAAGGGGACCTAAAAGGATGCTGGAGAGGGACTTTTCATCAGGGACTGTAACGACAGGACAAGGAGTAATGGGTTTAAACATAAACAGGGGAAGTTCAGGTTAGATATAAGGAAGAAGTTCTTTACTGTGAGGGTGGTGAGGCACTGGAATGGGTTGCCCAGAGAAGCTGTGAATGCTCCATCCCTGGCAGTGTTCAAGGCCAGGTTGGACAGAGCATTGGATGACATGGTTTAGTGGGAGGTGTCCCTGCCCATGGCAGGGGGGTTGGAACTAGATGATGTTAAGGTCCTTTCCAACTCTAACTATTCTACGATTCTATGATTTTTTAACACCCCCTGCCATATCGTAAAATAAATGCACATTAATACAACGATTTAGAATTTGCCTCATTACATAAATATACTCATATATGGCAGGCAGTTTCCTGTAAATCCCAAAATTAAAATTTTAAATCTGTATTTTCACTTATTTCTTAAAAAAACCCAAAAATTAAACTTCACAAATGGAGCTTACATATGAAGAAGAACTAGGTTCTTCCTAGGTCAATGCAAGATTAGGCAAAGCAGCCAACACAGTAAGCACTCAGTAGTGGTCCTGAAAATCCTGAAGAATATCATATAGAACAGAATTTCCTACCTGAGTTCAAGTTTCCTTGCTTTTACATTTTAGTCAGATCCTTAACTTTATGTAAATGGGGTTTTTTTTATTGCATCTATAAAATATTTAAGTTTTAATATATACAGCATCATTATCTTACATTTTGAGAAGTATAAAAGCATATGAAAGTAATAGCTGCCTTGGTATGCAAGAGGATTAATATGCATGAACTGAATTTTTCTGTATTCTATGAACTCACATTTCATGGACAGACCAAATTTATAGATAGGGAAAATCCCTTATCCAGTTTCAACTTCATAGGAGCTTAACACAGAAACATGAGGCATGCGCGATCCTAGTATCACCTTTGCAAATTAAATTTCAAGATGGGGATCATTAGAGAGTTTTGCTTGCAGGAGTGCGTTTTATTTTTTTATGGTACAATTTAATTTTTAAACCTGAGTTTGGTATTTTTCTGTGCTGTTTCAGCAAGTTGCAGAGCATGTTATACAACAAAGCTTTTTAGATATTTCTTTAGCAACATATAGAATCATAGAACAGTTAAGGTTGGAAAGGACTCAAGATCGTCTAGTTCCAACTCCCCTGCCATGGGCAGGGACACCTCCCACTAAACCATGTCACCCAAGGCTCTGTTCAACCTGGCCTTGAACACCGCCAGGGATGAAGCATTCACAGCTTCCCTGGGCACCCCATTCCAGTGCCTCACCGCCCTCACAGGAAAGGGTTTATAGCCAATCTAAATTTCTCTTGTTTAAGTTTTAACCCGTTACTCCTTGTCCTATTGTTACAGTCCCTAATGAAGAGTCCCTCACCAGCATCCTTACAGGCACCTTTCAGGTGCTGCTGGTCATGCTCCTTTTGATGCAGCCCAGGATATGGTTGGCTTTCTGGGCTGCGAGCGCACACAGCCTGCTCGTGTTCATTTTCTCATTGACCAACACCCTCAAAGACTTCTCCACAGGGCTGCTCTGAATCTCTTCTCTGCCCAACCTGGAGCTGTGCCTGGGATTGCTCCCACCCAGGTGTA
>JANEXQ010054069.1:0-44535 GCA_026283885.1 Poicephalus gulielmi | reverse complement strand
TCCTCCCTGGCAGAGCATGAGGCTCAGAAAGTCCTTGGTCAGAGTAAACATTACTGAGCAGTAACTAAAAACATCAGCGTTATCAGCGCTGTTCCCAGGCCGAAAGCCAAAAACACAGCACTACACCAGCTACTAAGAAGGAGAAAAAATGACTGCTATTGCTGAACCCAGGACAAGTGTTAGTTGGTGAATGGTAGCATCAAAGAGCTGAGTCTTGTCACATCTTAATTCTGGTTTTACACTAGAGTCTCCTGCCTTTTCTGCTGGTTGCTTTCAGGTGGTGGGGGGAAAATACTTCCTTCTCCAATCTGACTCTGCGGTCTGATGGATTTGAGATAAAGCTTGAGATTAGGCCAATTTTGGGTGTGAATCATGTCTGGGAGCTGCCTGGAGGTGCTAAGCACTGTTATAACTCTTGGCCTGTAGTGGCATAAACACAGGCTGAAATACTGAAGTCCTTCTAGCTGGTTCCTCATGGCACTGTTGTTAGCACTACCACATTAAATTACATTTTTTACAGAGAAATCTTGTAAAATAACTAGCTCCAAAATACTTGGAAACTTTGCAGTCTCTTCACTGCCAGTGGCACAGCGTAGTGCTTCTATCTGTTTTGAGCTGGGAAGTAAAATGCGGTATAGTAAGATGGAATCCTTTAAACTATAGCAAGTAGATGTTAGGGAAAATGAGTAAAGTCTATAGAAATCCTGAATGAAAGCAGTGAAAGAGTATATTTACCACTGAAACTGTACTGGGCCAAATGGATTAAACTTCAGGTTAATAACTTGCTTTCCAGAGGACCGTACTCTCAGGGTTGTTTGTCCAGGGGTTTTGTTTCAGTGCTGTACGCAGATTCAGTGTTGCTTCATGTTAAGTGTGTAACTTTAGACCTTCTCAGCAGTTTGTTCTGTCCTTTTGGCTAATAGGAACAAAATGAATCATCTTTATCTATTTTAGCAGTGCTTTCTCTGTCTCAGCTAATGAGATTTCCGGGTAGATAATTCTTTAATTAGTTAGCAGTGTTTACAAACCACAGACCTGGGTCGGACACCTGAGAAGATAATGAGAGGAAAAGGAGAAGACCAATGTACTGAAAGGGAGATTAAACAGCTCAGTGTGTTTTGCAACACATGCATAAAATGGTCTTTACAGCAAAGCATCTTAGGGGTGTAAGGCGAGCCTGTCACACAGGCCCTCTGCAGTTATACATTATGGTACTGTCATTTTTTTCAGTAGGGATCTCACTTTTTCTTCTCCCTATCTTGTAGTTTTATGCTGATTCTTGTTGTTTTAATTCTTTGCTGTCTGCTGTGGTGCTAGTGATGGTACAAGCAGTGATTGTATGACTTCGGATAAACAAATTAATTTCTTTCTGGCTCAGAGAAGTTAATTGTGTTTCTCAACAATGTGGTGGAGTTTACTTGAAAGAGCACTCTTGGAGGGATTGCCACAAGCTTACCGTCACCTGTGAGTGGAATGTGGATGTCTGGAGCAGCATGGAGCACTAGTCTGTGCACAAAACCTCCCAGGTTTCCTATGGAGAGGTGAGAGGTGGACCCTGGTCTGATTTGCTTTGCCGGAGGAACTTAAATTGCATAAGGAGATGGTGACGCCTTGTGCCTTGCATGCAAGAGACTTTCTTAATTAGAAGTAGAATCTATTAGCATAGGGATGCCAGGAGAAAACAAAGTTATTTTTAAAGCTTCCTTTCATTCAGAAACTATTTTTGAAATGGTAATGGTGGTGTATTTGCCTTGTGCTGCTGTATCATAAGCAACATTTGCAAATGCTTAAATGCTACCCCTATTTTGACACTTGGCAACTTCAGCTGAAATTCTGCTGACATGTTTTTACAGCTTGTTACTACAGACGTTGAAGCTCCAGCCTGGTTAAATACTTAGCATCGTGAATGCACAGGCATTTAGTATATGAAGCGTTTCTTTAGAGTCCAACAGAATGGTACAGTTGTCACTGATGCAAGATGTCTGTGGAGCATCTGCAGTTGGACTTTTAGCAGAGGACCACTGGGCTGTGCCCTGCGGTGTTTGTTCTGAGAGCAATTAAAAGGCCTTATGTTGAATTTTAACCTGGAAGAAGACTTATAAAGATGTAGTGATTATTTTAAGAGGTTTTTGTGCATTGCTGAATTTGGGCAGAGTACAGAAGTCACTCTGAACTAGAACAACCTAAGTCCCTCTGAATTACGCATGCTTTGAAGTGAGCCGTTTTACCGAGGTGGTGACTTCTGCACTAGGGAATGTGAAGAAGTCCTCAAAAAGGAAGTTCTGCTGCCTCTTTTAGTGTCTTTATTGGAGAATCTTTCCCTGATAAAACCAGGAAGTTTTTGGTCTCTGTGGAGCTGGGTGAACCGGAGATTTGCTCCCCCTTTGCTCTGGAAGTTTGAGGCTGTTTCTGGGGAAGCACTAACTTTTAGGAGAGCAAGCAGCCCACTGAAATGCAAGATGCTGAGTGCACAAGTACTTTACTGAGTTTGGGCTTACAGAGCCCTGACTTGGAAACCAAGGTACGTTGACTCTCTTATCTGCAGTTACTACAGTCTGGTGATTTTGAATTTGCACAGTTGAGGCTTCCATTTGAATGGCAAGAAAATGATGAGCTTTCCGCATCCTATTAACCTCTGAGCACTGGCACAGAAATATGTCTTTGGTTTTGAACTGTCCTGTGCTCAGTCCCTGGTAATTTTTATGACATTACTGCCAGAATTTAAGCCCTTTTCACCAGGAAAGTTTCCAGACAGATGTGTTGTAAGACATGTCATGTTCTCCCAGCTCTCACAGCCTTCTCTACCACAGAGCTGAAGTCTTTGGAAGAGGATAAGCAGAAGAATTGCAAAAAATGATGGTAATTTGATGATAATAGTAAATCAGTCTGTAGCTCAATTTGTTTGTGCAAATCAGTTACCCCAAGGATGTATCTAGCCTGATCTATCTAATATCAACAGGAAGCTTCAGCAGAGTTAAAAAAATAGCATTTTTGCCATGCCTATCTGTTGTGAATGGTGCAGGCACTTCCCGTGAACAGATACACATCTGGCCTGCAGTCTTACCTTTACCTGGCAACTCAGATACCTATTGTCTTTGGCTATAGTTGGGTTCTGCCAGTTAACTCCATAATAGTAATACAGTAAAAATTGCATGTGGAGTTGAGAGATGACATGGTGATGGGGAGCCCAAGTGACAGGAGAACCATCTCTGGACAGCTTAGCTGATAGAGCAGTGCTATAGTTACAGGGGCTTTTATTGTATAAATCAGTTGGGTTGTCTTCATACTCTTTAAGGAGCCTTCTGTATCTGTCCCAGGGATCTGGGCTTTGAGGTGTTTGTATCCCATCCCTGGGTCTTTCCAGCTCCCCTCTCACTATAGTGACAACTTAAAACTCTGTGAAATTACAGAATCACAGAATGGTTTTGGTTGGAAGAGACCTTAAAGCTCATCCAGTTCCAACCCACTGCCATGAGCAGGGACACCTTCCACTAGACCAGGCTGCTCCAAGCCCCATCCATCCTGGCCTTGAACACTGTCAGGAATGGGGCAGCCACAGCTTCTCTGGGCAGCCTGCGCCAGAGTCTCACCACTCTTACAGTACGGAATTTCTTCCTAATGTCTAATCTAATCCTAATGTCTAATCTGTAAATGTTTCACTGTGCAGTGTTTTTGCACATAAGCAGTTGTTGAGCATTTTGCAGACATTAAAAACTTGAGTAGGTGAGGGGAATGGTCTGAGCGTTCCTGAGCTGAGATTGAAAAGGGCCCACAGAAGATTTTCTGTGTTAAACTGCAGTCACTTCTGTGGAAACCTGGGAGAGCCAGCTGTGTAGCTGTGTGCCAATAGATGTGGGAAAGGCAGAGGAGTATCAAGTGGGCTGGGTAGAGGAGCAAAGAGAATTAAATGCTTGCTGTATTTCCTAATGTGTGCAAGATCTAAGGAAAAGCGTGGTACAAATGAAGTGATGGGGAGGCAAAGGAAGATACAAAAACCTCTGAAGCCTTTGTTGAGATGATAGTCCTCTATGGAAAACCAAAGGTTTCTTATCTTCTTAGTTAAAATATGTAATTGTTCAAAATTCAGACTGCCACTAGAAGGTGAGTCATAAGATAATTGCAGTTGATCCACAGAGTAGCTAACGTTTTAATATACGCAAAGGATCCTGCCACCCTTTACTGCTTTCCAGTGCAGTGAAATGTACAACTTGTTCAGTCTGACCAGCCTTTCCAGCTGTAATAAGGAATACATACTTCTCATCTGTACACCGTTGAAAGGCATCTGTCCTTTGGCATTGCATCTCTCCAGGTATGCTCCCTGCGCTGTTCCTCTGAGGAGCAAGGGGCTCCTTCTGTCTGAGCAGCAGAGGGAAGGAGCGAAATACCCTATAGTGTCTACTTGTCCTGAAAGCCTTTGCCTGTTTGCATGCTTGAAATAAAAATAGCTCTCACTTGTATGAGCACAGTAGCATTTGCCTGCCACAGATAGACAGAGCCAGCATCTGAATTGCTGTGAGCACTCATTTGTTGGGCTGGAAGAATAACTTCAAATGCTCTCAATGTACATAATGTAAATAGGAAGGTTTGTGGATGGTCAGGAGAGCACAGGGCTGCTAGGGCTGACAGTTTGAAAAATGGGGTTTGGGAGGTGTGTGTGTGTATGTGTGTGAGGTTCTGGAGCCAAGCTCTGTTTGTAATAAACTGCAAAGTGAAAAGCTCAGGAAAAGATGAATGAGAAGGATTTAGCATCAGGATGCTTTGTCAGTGATTAATGGAACTTGGCTACTTTTGCTACTTGGCAGTTTTACCTTTGTGTGGTGCCTGTTTCCCTGTGGACCATCTATAATTGCATTGTCTGTAGCTGTTTGGACCCACAGCACAAACCAAGACAAAGCAAACAATTCTGGTGTCCCACTGGTTGGTCAACTTTTTAATGAAGTGCATATTCACTATGATGGAGAGGCAGACATTTTCAGGGGTTTTTTTGACTTAAAAAGGCATCTTTTGGGAGGTACAGCATCCTTTTGGGCTGTTACTGATCACTTGTCATAATGTCATTATCTTGGATGAACCGAGGTTTGGAGTTCAGCTTCATCTCCCTGAAGGACACTATTGTTGTTATCCTGAAGCTTACCTCCATTTTTAGCCTGGTGTCAGTCCTGGTTAAATAATGAGAACTGCAATGGCTTCATTCAAGTTGGGCAAACCTCCAGGGGTGTGTTTTGAAGAAGCCTGCAGCGGGATGTGTGAGAGCCACTGTGGTGTTTGTCATGGGTTCCAGTGTGCTGGAGGAGCACACTGGCTGGTGTCTGGGTGCAGGCTGAAAGGGCCGAGAAAACTTGGGGTGCCCGAAAGTTTGGTTGTAGCTTTCCCACAGCTTCCTTGTGGGAAGGGCACAGACTGCCTATGCTGCTGGACCTGCCTGCTGTCACTTCTGCCAGGGGAGGAGTGGCGCTGGCTACCAACTGGCTGGGGAAGCTTGGGGTGTAACAGCAGAGAGCCTAATAGCATCAGCTATCATAGGGAGCCACGGCACCATCATCTGCCAGAAATCATTCTCCTGGGAAACAGGGATTCTCCAGTAATGATGATGGGGTAATCCCATGCTTCTGCATCCCCACCTGGCTGTGGGGCTTTCCTGAGTTTTGTTGTTCTCACTTAGTCCTTGCCAGTCATGACAGATAAGTGTACAGAGGAAGCCTGGTGTTGGCATCTTTTCTTGACAAACTTTTCCAGGTCATTAAGGAATCACTCTTTTCTCAAGATTTCTGGCCTTCGTTACCAAAAGCAGTGGCAGCGTGTGAAGGAACAGTTGGATTTCGCCTGGTCTGAAACAAAAGCAGCATTTTTGCAGGCATGCATCTGTGGAAACAGCTGTATTTGTGCTACGAGAGAGCGTTTTTCCTCCTCGTCTGCTGCTCTCTGTAGGTCTGCCAGCCCTTGCAGCAGAGGAGAGGCAGCCACTGGCAGGCTGCTTCCAGAGATTGCAGGGATGCTTCTGATACCTTGGTAGGGTGGCTGGGAACCAGATCGGGCACTGCTGGTTGTTCCTGGTATGTGCCGGAGTAAGTCTCTTTGCAAGTTTGGGGTTGCACACTCTCCATGGCTTTAAAATGTTTGTGGTTCCTGTGGACTACAGAAAACGTGTACAACGAGATAAACCAGAGAAGAAAAAAGTAACTGCCTGCTGTAGTGCCTTGCAGGATGCTTCATAAGTTATGCTTACGTTAAGAGAGCACCTGGGATTGGAGGGGACAAGCACCCACATTTGCCAACATGCCTCAGCACCAGCCAGGAAACCAAAATGGGATCAGCATTGCATTGTCCTTGCCGTACACCAGAGTTTTGTCCAGATGCTGGAACTGGTGTCTCAGGTGTTGCAGTCCTTTAGGGGAGGTTCGTGTCTTTCACGCTTCATGCCTGGGAGCTACATTTTGCATTCTCCTTATTCAACATGTCTAATGACAGGGTTTAAACGGCGTATCGGATAATTAGCTCCGAATGCATAATTTAGCTCCACCACTCTGAGTATGGGAAAGTGCCTTGCCCTTGCTTAATTTAATAGGTGAAACACAATGTGTTAAACTCAGCATGGTGAAATAGATGTCTTAGTTCAGGATCGTACAAATGCTCCTTAGAGCTTGCTCTGCTGTTACTGCCAGTGTGTACCATACTGGTTAGAATAGATTTTGCTGCAAAAGGTCCTGTACAGAAGGAATAGCAGATCAAAGTCCTGGTCAGGGTTCAGTGGTTCCAGTTACTGCCTGTAGTAGTCTGAATGGCAGTAATGGCAGTAGATCTATCAGCGTGCATAAATTACAAACAGCCATCATGCAATATTGAATGGTTTGTCTAGGAGTGGGTGCTGGCATAAAGTCAAGTGTATGAGGTGTGTCTGTGCCTGAGGCACTGGTGTGGCGGAGCCTAAATGTGACGCTACCGGCTCTACTGACAGACTAAGGAGCAGCTTGGTGATAATTTCCTCCCGTTGCCCTGATGACTGAGTAGTTTCCTGTAACATCATTTGTTTCTGGATGAAAGTGCTACTGTTTGTTCAGTGATGCAGGACAGTGAGAAAATACTCCTCTGCTTTGTTTCTAAGCTGATTAAAGACATAGGGGAGAGGCTATTCCCTTCTGGTTTTGGCAGTTCCAGAAGTAACCCTGGTTGAAATCTGCATGACTTTCATGTTGACTCTTTGAGGTTGAGTTGAGAGGAATAAAAATGGTGCCAGGGAGTAAGCCTGGCTGAATATGAATAGCTGTGCTTCCTAGCCATGGTGGCACACGTCTCCTTTCTGATGAGACACACAGCTGTTGTACAACGCGGGGCTTCGCTCGTGTGTTTTTCAAGCCAGGTTGATGGTTTTTTTGGGTTTCTTTTTACTCCTAAAGCTCTGGACACAATAGGTCCTCTTGCCTCCTTTACCAGCTTAGAGGTGGCAGGGTTTAATTTGCTGCCATTTGAGTCAGAAGCTGTCCTGACCTCGGTGAGAAGAGGATCCTGTTCTGTACAGCTTTGCACTTCAGTGGGATAAATAAATCATTCAGGCACTTGCAGAGCATACAAATCCTATCACTTTTCTTTGTGAATGAACAACATGCTGGTTCTTTGTTTCAGGGCCAGAGTAGCTAAAATAGCATTTATTGTATTTACGAAGAGTCTCTGCTGTCTTCATCAACAACAATAAGTTACCTTTTACTGCTCTAGGCAATTTTCTCATTAGGTGTTTTAATGAACACAGAGAGTTTTAAATTTATTCTTACTTCTAGCATTCCTGTGTTAAATGCTGCTCCTAGATAGAGGAACCATGGCTTCTAGAGCAGGTTTTGGTTTTGAATGTAGGCTGCATTAATGAGTGTAGGAATTACAATACCAGACTCATCAGTTAAACTAAAATACCGTGTAGTCCAAATGGAAAAGGTCTTTATTTCTAAAGCTTCTTAAAACAAAACCAAATAAAAGAGTTGTGTAGCTAAGGGATGTCATAGGGATTTGTGGTTAACAGGGTGATTATAGTATCGGAACAGACTTGGCATCTGCTCTGCTGCCATGCTGAAAAAAGGCTGCTGCTTCACCATGCCTGGGGAGAGATCTTTAGGGGGTGTGCTTTGGGTTACAGGGAAGATCCCCTCCTATTGTTGTTTTCACTAATTAGGTTCCTTTCCATTAAATGAAGGTTTTCCCTGCCTCCCATATTTCTTTTTAAAACATCTTCCTTCCTTTCCATATTCAGTCATTCCCTCTCTTCCATATTGGAATTGGAATCAAAGTTTTGTGGAGGAAATGAATGGAAATCCCATAAATTTTGAGATTTTCTGAGGAATAAATTGCTGTCTTCCAACCCCTGGGTGGTTTCCATGCCTCTGAGCCAGAGGAGAGTATTGAAGTTCTCCAGACGACAGCCCCAGAGGGAGCTAATTGAAGGGGCCTCCACAGCATTATCTTCACCTGTGGTTTATTTTTTGTTTACAGGGAGATTCTTGTATATTTTAATGCAGTTAGTGGTTGGTTGTCCTTTCTCCTTGCTCACTCTTGTTTCCTA
Organism: Poicephalus gulielmi; assembly: GCA_026283885.1. Taxonomy (NCBI): domain Eukaryota; kingdom Metazoa; phylum Chordata; class Aves; order Psittaciformes; family Psittacidae; genus Poicephalus; species Poicephalus gulielmi. Next base: position 35,990 of record JANEXQ010054069.1, on the reverse strand, counting down.
CACTCCTTTTGGTGTCCTCTAATGTCATTGCGATTCTTCTTCCACTCTTCCAGTTATGCCTTCTTTTCTCTCACTGCTGCTCCTTCACCTCCTGCTGCTCTAGGACTTGCGCACTGCTGGGGTGGATGTGGGGAGGTGGAGGTATTAGGGTTAAATACCTGATGTGCTGATATGTTGTGGCAAGGAATGGGATTTCATGACCCAGGGGAACCTGTCAAACACTGTGCTCTTAACTTCACCCAGCATATGGGGAGAAACACTCAGGAAAGTGTCCTGAAGATGAATTTCTTAGACCATGTCAATGTGGCTTTTTGTCAGGGAAAAACTAAGCTACATTGTGTTGGCTAAAGTAACTCTGTGATGTTTGATACAGGTTAGTTCAGGCACAGCTTCCATTTGTGGTCTGCGGTTCCAGTGCTGTGGGCTGCGCTGCGCTACGCTGTGGGACTAGTAGTGTTTAATTATTTTGGTTCTCCCAACTGAAATGCTGGTGCTTTTTCTTAATGTTCATTTAAACACCTCAGTGCCTAATGCAACTTACTGTTAATCAGCTGGCTTCATTCATTTACTCTTAATCCAACTCAACTGCTTTTGAACACTGCACTTTTACTTAATTTCTGCAGGAGATGAACAACTTGCTCTTATTTCTTGTCAGCTGGGTAAGCTAAAAAGATAAATCATGTCAACCCTCTGCACTCCACTGAGAGTTTCCTTACCTTCCAGTACAGCATCAAATTTGGCCTGGTTTGTGAAGTTACGTGCAAGTTCCTTCTGTCCTACCTCTGCACTACATTTTCTGCTCACTTACCTCCTTGGTGCTGCTGTCATCATCCACCAGAGCAAGAGCCATACCTATGCCACTTCTGCCAGCAGGAGAGGGGATTTCTGTCTCACAGACAACTTGATTGCAAACTGTGTTGTCCAAACAGCAGTGCTTAACCATAATGTGCTGACTTCGCTGCTGCCCTAGGAGCTGCCTGGTCTGTCTCTGGGTGCTGCCTGCTTGGCTGCATGGGCTGTGAGCAGCCTTTGTTCTTGTGTGATCTTCACTGCTGAGACTAAAGTCAGCAGCAGTTTGGCCAAAATTAGGTTTGGAACTTGATTGCTGAACCTCATGCCTGGGCAAGGCTTTCTTTCAGTGCAGAGCATCCGGGCATTGCAGGTTGACTGGGGAAGGGAATTGGTCCTTCCTGTGTTTAGTGTCTTCAGTTTTTTCATGTGTATCAGATGAAAGTTAAGGTTGCTGACAGTGGAGGGAGGTGGACCAGTAAAGAGGAGAACAGTGTCTTTATTGCCTTTTTGCATCCTTTCTTCTTCTGCATTCCCAATGGTGGAGAGAAGGGGAGGTTGCATGGGTTCATTTGTACTGAAGAGTGATGATAACATTGCAGGTGATGGCTGCTAAACACAGAAGTTACATCTCAGAGATAAACTTGGTACTTTTGTATCACTAAGCATTTTCTTGTAGCAATTTCAACATATAATATATGCACAATTAGTAATGTATTTTCATTTCATCTTCATTTTAACAGAATATATTTCTGCTACTGTACTTTGGAAGTGAATAGGACAAGAGGAAATGGCCTCAAGCTGCACCAGGGAAGATTATGTCCCATATTAGGAAAAATTTCTTCCTCAAAGGGTGGTCCGGCATTGGAACAAGCTGCCCAGGGCAGTGGTGGAATCACCATCCCTGGGAGTGTTCACAAACTGTGTAGACAAGGCCCTCAGTGACATGGTTTAGTGGTGGACTTGGTGGTCCTGGGGTAAAGTTGGACTTGATGATCTTAAACGTCGTTTCCAACCTACTTAATTTCATGATAATGATTTGAATACAGCACCATGAGAAGGTGTGGCTGTCCCTTCTGTTGTCACTTACAGTATCTGGGGGATCACTCAACCAGCACTTGGGCATCTCATGGTCTAATGGACCTTCAGGGCTCATATTGTCATTATTTATTCTACATTTTTATGCTGCTTTTAGCAGGGGGAGGTGATGGTCAGTGAACAGAAGCCTCATAATGCCCCTGGTAATAAAGACACAGAGGTTTCTAGAAGAGATGCAGATAATGAGATTTCACTTTTTCAAGAGACAATGTCAGAAACAGAGTCAGTGCCCCCACTGTTGCCTCACAGCTCCTGTTGAAGAGTTACCTCCTGAACATCTTGGAATCCACTGGAAATCTTGCACTGGTTTCAGTGAGGTCAAAGCTGCACCTCAGTACTAGTGGAAATTTCTGCCATAATCAGGCATATGATGTGTGAGTCATCTGAAGGCCCAGTCTTAGCTTTTTGTCACACTTTCTGCCTTGCCTGTGATTGTAGAGGGTGGCTGGAGCAGAGCTGAGCTCTACAAATTGAGGTAATTTCTGTTTCCAGCTTATTTGCGTTACTAATGTAGTAAAAAAATCTTTTCTTTAGGCCAGAAGAAACCATCAGGTACCTGTCAACTGCTGAATTACTTACTAGTAGCTCTTTAATGGCACACTTCTGTTTACCAAGCGGTGCTAAGAGTGTATTGCTATAAAAAGTGGTTTTAAATCATGGCTCTCTGTTGACAGGAGCTTTTGTTTCTTTCCACCACCAGAGGCTGGATGCCCAGCCTTGGTGGCTGGTTAGGGCTGCAAATTTCAATTATCTTCATGCTATCCCTTTAAGAACTGGCTTTGCACCTTACTGTTGGGAGATACCTAAAAAGCCTCCTTACCATGAATAGGTGAGGTGCTACACTGATTTGTAGGCAGATGTGTGGTTTTAATGGGTTATTGAAAGTGATTTAAAAGGCTTTCACTGAGGAAGGGAAAGGTAAAACATGAAAGCAACATCCTGAGGATGGAGAAGTTGCTGGAGCATGATACCTTCCTGGTGCTGTGCAGACAGCAAAGGAAATTGGCAACATTAACCCTCCTTTTTTTGCTTATATAGCGCTCCTTTAGCTGAATGTGTTAGCTGATGCTGCTATAGATGAAGCCTCTGTGGGGCTGTAATATATGAGGTAGCTGCAGAGAGAAACAAAAATGTTTGTTATATGGTGAGCTTAAACCATGCAGTAAGCTGGGAGAACAGTGAATACAGAGCAAGAGGTATGAGCCTGGCATGTCCCCATTAACCAAACTGCCTGTCTCTGCAGCCAGGTTTATTTCCGGAGGATCTGGCCGCTGCTGACAGTGAACACAAAGCACAGTAGCCATTCCTTTTCAGAGGCTTTCTAGGTTCAGTTTTCACTCTGAACTTATACACTCGATGTACCTGAACTATGGTGTTTCTTGGCTGTTCTCAAAGGTTTTGTTCAGGTGTTTTTCTAGAGCCTAAAAACACTTTAAAGTCTCTATAGCTTTTTGTCCTATTCTAAGATACCTATGTGCTTTCAACCTGACAGAAGGAAAACAGTTCTTATGGCTTCTATGTAGCAATCAGTTTAGGTATCAGAGAGGCTTGGGGACTGCCGTGCTGTGGGGGATGACTCCCGCTATTTCAACACAGTGACATGAAAATTTAGGAATGCTGAAAGAAGCAAAGAAATATTGTCAGTCTTTTCTCTGGCAAAATTAGAAATCAGTCAGCTGGCGTTTTGGAAATGACAGCTTCATGTTTCAACTAGGTTATTTCCTTTTGTATATGTTGAAAATCAGGTATTTAACCTCAAATGAAATTTGGAAGCAATCCTTCACTCGAGCATTGATCACCATGCTACCTCAGCATGGTATAAGTTAGCCTTATGTTTTATGCCAGAGTGTAATCATTTCATGCTCCTGGACAGATTGGCCATGGGATGGGCAGATTTTGAATTGTTCTCTGTTAGGTTTGTGAGTAGAGACTGAAGTGAAATCTAATCTTTTCTGAAGCAGTTTTTTAAAACACTCTGAAGTGCTGTGCAACTTTGGTAAACTGCGTAAAAAGGGGGTTTATAACATGAAAATGTGAAAATTTGGCTCTGTAACTGGGTGACCTGATTTCTTAAGGCTCTTACTGTTTGCAGCTCCAGTTGTAGACTGTGGTTTTAGTATGGACATATAATGTGGACTAGGATGCATGGGTTTGGCTTTCCAAATGTGAGAATGTTCATCTTAACTCTTTTCACATGAATGAGCATGGGAGAACAGGCATTTTCTAGTCTTCCTTTTTTCCCCGTGTGTGTGTTTATCTGTTCTAAAAGAAGCCAATTAACAGCCCCTTTCAATTCTCATCTGCTCCAGACAGAAGCTGCAGATGTCCAGAAGGTCCCATCTACCCTGGTCAGGCTGGGGAGCCTGGTGCTGCCAGCAGCCTATCTGCGAGTGTGGCTGGCTGGATACTGGTGACCCTGAAGACACCCATTTTACATGCAAGAGCTGCATGTACCTTTTGTTTACTCTGTGTGTTGCCACATCTGCATTTGTCTGCATCCGAGCCCTCCATGGTGGCTGGTACTTATGACCATTTGTCTACATTTTGTAGCAAATGCTTGGCTTATTTTATACAAATGTTTAGTATGCATCCATTAACCTGTAGGAAGTTCCTACAGATCCAAACTGGGAAAAAAAGGTCGTGCAGAATAAGCAGGATTTATCTAATCACGGCTTCCACGCAAGACTTTACAGCAAGCACATTTTTCCCAAAATAATATATTTGCAAGTAATGAAACTCTTGGAAAGAAGTATTAATGATGTACTACCCAGGGAAGCTCTGTGTATGTGAGCTTTGCAGAAGTGAGAACAGTCTTTCTAAATCTTCCTTTCCTTGGAAATCAAAACCATTTCAATGCCTGACAACTTGAGCTGGAGCAGAATTGAAGTAGGTGAATGTGTCTCAGAGTCAGCAGTTGTGAGAAGGAATAACAGAGCAAGAGAGATGAATCTGTGAAGTGTAGCTCTGAGCTAGCACTGACGTGAGGAATGGGTGCCAACCCCCCTGTTCACATGAAGAAAAGCTTTTCTTTCTTTCTCCTACAGATGTGTCCTGGAGGGTGCTTTCAGTGAGCAAGGCATTAATAGCACACAGGGAGACAGTTCTGGCGCACAAAAAACACTAGCTGGTTGTTGTTTCCTATAAAGATAAAAATGGAGGGATAATGTGCTATAAGAGCAGGGAGGAAAACACCCAAACCACCTTTAACTGAAGTGTTCCCACACAGAGAGAGTAATTAGTTTTCATGTTTTGGGTTCAGGAGCATTTTAATACTTCATATCCTCCTGTCTTTGAGAAGTAGGCTAGTGGATCAAGTTCATTCTAATCAGCAAACATCTGGAAAATGATCCTATGAATATATAGCTTAAGGGTAGTAGGATGACATCTTGCAGGGTAGATATTGGCAAGAATTAGATAAAATAATTCTAAAAGCTTACACTGCTTGGAAGTATTAGGTATCTTTGTTGTTTGCCATATGGGTGTGCAGTAACAGGGCACATATGTGGTACAAGATTCATACATCTGAGTCACCTTTGCCTTCATCCTGCCACGGCAGCATCACGAGAGGAAAGGGAGCAGCAGCAGCCCCTGAGGCCAGGACACAGTGCTTCCAACGTGAGAGGGTGGGAGAAGGGGCCTCCTTCCGGGCAGCTGAAGCAGCAACATGAGTGAGCTGAGCTCTGGAGGGAGCCACAGCTTCTTCTCTTTCTGGCTCTGAAGAAGGTTTCTTTGAGATGAGGGATATGCATAGGAAAGGAAAATGTGATCCTAAGCAGAAATCCCTCGAATCTTGATTTTCTGAGAGATATTGAGTACAGGTCAGAGGTTCTGGGAAGAAATGTCCAGTGTCTGGCCAGGGACTGAAATACAGTTTGTTTGTGGCTTTTGTTTCATTTCCTGTTTTTGAGATTACCAAGGGATTTGCAGTTAGGAGGTGCATATTCCAGCTCACAGCGTGACTTTAGGCCCGTGGTGCTTGAGGTAGGCTCTGTTTACACAACTGCAGCTGACCTCTTTTGAATAAACTAAAAGGGCTGGAAATATATTTCTGGCTTGCAGAGTTCAGGATGAACCCATCTATAACATGCAGTCACTTGAGTAGCCTAACAGTTGCAGCAATAGCTGCTGTTTTCCAGCTTGCAGTAGACATGTTCTTTTGGAAAGGGTTTTTGAGGGAAGCTGGAGCTGCAGAACCTGCTTTTGCAACAAAAACCCAATGAAGACAGCAACAAACCATTACTTGCAAAGTTTATGCCTCAAACCCAAGTGTCCCAAGTTTGAAGTGGTTGAGGGCAGATGACAGTTTTGCGTTCTCTTGTCAGCCTGTGTACACGTGTCTGGGACGTGCAGGTCTCAGCTGTGGGCTGAGACCACCCTTCTTCTCACAAGGCTATGGAAGTGGGGTGGATGTAGCCAGCCTGCGTGTTTCATGTCTCACCCCTTTGCAAAAGGAGGACCTAGAGTAAGGCCCCTGACAGGATGTGCTGCCTCTACCTTGTGTGTTGAAAACTGCATTTGGAGGTAGAGGCAGATGTGTCTCAGCAGAGTTTGCATGTGTGCACTGTGAGTGCTGAACATGCCTGCTGTGTTTTGAGCTAAAGGGGCCACGGCAGAGAGGGAAACGTGTCTTACGGCATCTCTGTGTGGCAGAAGCTGATGGTTGTGATGAAGAAAGCAGACCCTTTGACAGGGAGGGGAATGGCCCATGGGAAGCTGCAGGGTCACCGGTGGCATTTTGGTGCCTCCCATCCACCTGCAAGTGCTGCACAGGCTGTAGGAGAAATGCACCGAGCAGTGCTGCAGTGTGAGCCCTGGTTCACAGAGTGCCCTTAGGCCTCCCTGCCCTGGCCCAGGTAGAGCTTGAGGTAGCAGGATCTTGTTTGATGTTGGCTCCTTGGTTTTCCTCTTCTTTCAGTGAAATTCTTCTAATGAAGTTTCAGTGGGGTCCTCCTTACTCTGTAGCTTTTCCTTTGTGAATAGCCTGTGTCAGAAAGTAGCTTGTGGTTAAGAGAGCTTCCTGTTTTGCTTGATGTTGACTTCCCAGGTCTCCTGTTCCCTCTGTGCTCATCAGAGGTGCAGAAAACATCTGATTTAAAGAGCTTTTAGAAAACGGACTTTGGTTTTCCGTAACTGGTAGGAGCTATCTCTTTAGCAGACTATTAGGAAGTGGATGCATAGTTCATTGAGGTGATTGTTGAGTGCCTCCTCCCTTAAATATTTCCAGATGAAAAAATGAAGTTGTATAAAGTTGTAAGCATATTAGTAAGTCACCTGACAGGAATTACTTGTTAGAAAAATGCAAGTGGTGGGGTTGATTTTGCTCGAAGCAAAACAAATAACTCTGAATTTTTGACTGCCATTGGCTTTCTGAGGCTGCTGCCACCCCCACATCTTGGGGTTTGGGGTTATTTTTAGCAAAACTCCTGAGAGTTTGGTGCAAGAAAATTAAATCTTCCCCAAATCTTGAAATAAGGGACTTGAATATGTATTTTTACCTGACTCTTTCCCACTGACAAGTGAAACATGAAACTTTTGCTGTATGTTGGTCTGTTAAAAGCAGCAGGACTATGAAGATTCACACCAGCTTAGAAACGGAGCATTTTCTCAATACCTTTTTAATTGCAAACTCTTATAATTGTACGTACTTTTTTATTGGAAGGGAATCTTTCATTTCAAGGTGTATGCAGAGACTTTGTGTGGACAGATAAATAATCTAAAGTCACCTGGTATTTCTCCCAGTGACATTTTACTTAACAGCTTCCCACATTAGAGAGAAAAATGGTGTGCTGCCTGCAGATGAACAATTTCTTTCCACTCCGATTAAATTCTGTGCGGAGGTGTGAATTTGTATAATTAGATACTTGGGACAGGCTGTGAAACAGAAAATGAGAGAGGAAAACTTCATTTCCGAAACCATTTCGATGTTATCCGCTAATTAAAGCGACCTCCTTGTATACGGGATGCTTTGCAGCTGTGGAAGCATGGCAGCAGCTCCACATAACCATGGAACAGAGTTTCTGCTTTTAGCTCTCATAGGAATGGAGTGCTGGAGGATGCACGATTCAGGAGTTGCTGCGGCTGGCTCCATATATTTAGTAAGTATATTAATAACATTATAACTATTCCCAGAGGGTGCAGCTGAGGTGGAGTGCATTCTAGAAGACGATGGCGTTAAGCTAAACCAGCCTGTTATTGTTGTGGGGTGAGGCTAAATCTGTTGTGCCACACCTGTGCAGTTCAACAAATAACTGATTACTTTTCATGAAAGTATATTTGTCTGCAAACTGCGTTGAGATCTTAATTTCAAACCAGCAGGAATAGGCATAACAAACTAAATAAAGCATGAAGGGCCACCTGGCAGCTGAGAAAGGCTCCTCTGCTTTGTGTTTAATTGTTATATAGGCTCCTGGTGCAAGCTGATGCTTTCTGTTGTGCATGATCTTGAAGTAAATTTACTAACTTGACTTTAGGGCTCAGATGTTGTACTTAACTGTCACGTGGCAGAAGTCTGAACCAGATTGAGAGATTAAAGTTTCTATACAGGGAACAAAGATGAGAATTATGATCTGTAAAGAACTTGCAGTAAATGCAACCCCAGGTGTTGAGGCACCGTGCGCGGGTATAGTAAGCAGCAGTTACAGTACAGATGCTGGAGATAGGAGAACGTAGATTATCTTGCTGTTCTTTTGAGACTCTTCACGCAGTAACAGAAACCTCAGACTCTGCTAAAGAAAGCAGGGATTCTTGGGGACTATACAGCAAATATTTTCAATGCATTAGGCATAGTAACCTATCAGTTACTCGGCTTGGAAAAGCAAACTGAATGCTTTGGAAGAGAACCTTGTTCTTCATGATTACATTTATATCCTAGAAATGTCAACTAAACCCCACAAAATCTTGATTCATTAAGCTGATTAACTGGACTGATAGTGTTTCTGCCATGCCGTGGTTACTGGTATGAAGCACAATATGGATGTTAGGCACATGGATGTGAGAGCGGGTGTGTATGCTATTACAGGCTTCTATCCTCAAAAAATTCTTGTGCAGATCCATACCTGAGGCACAGTCAGTGGATTCCCTTTGCCAGGCAGCCAAGTGCTTATTGTTGATGTAGACATCAGTTGGGTGGTGCTCTGCAAATCTTAGAGAAAAGCACAGCCAATATGGTCTTCATGTATAGTAAGTAATGAGATAGCTGCTGTGCGATGTTGCTCTATCACTTCTTTGTTCTCTTTTGTCTCTGAGGGAGAGTTTTAAGGGATATTGGGCCTTGGGGAGCTAGCTTTGCCCTTCTTGGGGAAGATGGGGATGCTGACATGACAGATGACCATCCCTGGAGCTTGTGTGTGTCGTGGCTGTCCTTGGAAGAAAGGAGCATTTTCTTGCAGAATCTCCATCTGTTGTTCTGACATCTCAGCTGCATCTTCTGGCTTCCATGTTGCATTATCGACAAAGTTTAAGGCGCGTTGCTAATGCTTGTCTCATGCTCCCTCATCAAAGCCACTTTTGCAAGGAGCAGAGAGTATCTCCCATTCTTATGGACCTCCACAGTAATCCTGGATAGATTCTCTAAATGCCATGGGAATGATTATTCAGTTGTGTGACAACTAAATGCTTTTTTTTATTATCTTTGTAATCACTCATTTACATTTGCATTGCAGCCTATGTGTCTGTGTCTGCCGCAGCAGGAAGCACACTTATCCAGTAGGAATGGTCCAGTGCCAGGAGGGTAAGCACAGAGGAGGGATGCGTAGCCTCTCTGGCTGTGCCCCTCTCCATTCTGGCTGTGGCTTTCCCATGTCTCCCAATAAGGCCAATTTACAGCCTCCTCTGCTGAGTGGAGGAAGGCAGAAATTAATCTGGAGGGGAAATTGTTCTGCCTGAGCGGGCAAATAGGAGGAAACAGTCTCATTGACTGTGTTGCTTTAATCTCTTTTTATGAGCTACCTGGAGCGCAGAGCTCTTTATCTGACCCACCATCAGAGCTGGCAAGGACCCAGCAGGATCTCAGCTAGCTCGAGCTGAAGGATTTACTAGCTCTTCCCCAGCTGCCTTCCCCTTGGCAAATCTCCCTGTGAGCAGAACCAGGAGCAGGGTGTCTTGGTGTGTGCAGCAGCTGTGACCAGAGTGCTGCACAGAGGCAGGGCTGGGATCCTGCTTTTCCTTCTGGTCTTGAAGACCCTGTGTGCTCCATGGCAGATGGGTAGAAGTGATGCCTACTTTTCCCAAAGGTGCAATCCTGCAGACCCTTCTGTGGGCCAGGTGCTGCCTTCCCCTTGCTGCACACTGGCAATATGCCTGGTGGAACTGCTTTGCATGTGGGCTGTGTTTAATCCCATATGAGGGGAAATGGTGCATCCTTGTCTACATTTCACCCCTTTCTGTCCTCCTGCAATTGCTCCCTCATCACTGTTGACCTGCGCAGCCCTTTGGCTGGGACTTGCCATTGGTCTAGCAGGGGTATTCCTGCTGCAGCACGAGCTAGCAAGGTCCTTCCCTTTCTTAGCCTCACTGCATTTGTATGTTTCCTACTCCTTCCCTTGTCTTTTCAAGGCATGGGGAAGAGACTTGCATGTCTTTTCTTAAAATATCCACCTTATCATCCTTGACTATAACCACTGATTTATAGTGTGTGCCTAAGCTGTGCTGTCTGACCTTCATGCGTGCCTGGGTGAAGACTGACTGCCTGAGAGACTGACTGTGGACACACTTGGCTTGCGGAAGAGACTGAGTTTTAGTCTATGATGTCTTCTCCCATGAAGATAGACCGAGAGAGCTGGGCTTGTTCAGCCTGGGGAAGAGAAGGCTCAGGGGAGACCTAGTAACAGTCTTCCAGTACATATAGGAGGCCTACAGGAAATCTGGAGGGGGACTTTTTACAAGGGCTTGTAGCGGTAGGAGGAGGGAGAATGGTTTTAAACTGAAAGACAGGAGATTTAGAGTAGCTATTAGGAAGAAGTTCTTTCCTGCGAGGGTGGTGAGACTGGCGCAGGTTTCCCAGAGAAGCTGGGACGCGGCGCCCTTCATGAGGTCCTGGTGGGTTTGTTACTCTTCCCGCAGAAACCTTGAATCTTTGGTTCAGAGTACATCAGTGGGAAGCTTAGAGGGACTTGAAACAGCTTCTCACCCACTTCCCATTTTTGTTGCTGGTGAAATGACGGATGAAGGGAGCCTGATAAGATTAGTTGACTCAATACACGTCTTGAGTCCATTTTGTGATTAAATGTACTTTCATTTTTCACAGACTCTTTTCCAGTTCAGTTTAAAAATTACTATTGGATGACATGGGAAATGTCTTGAATCTTTCACCCCATCCAAGAAGCAGTGCATGTAGTAACATGGACAAGAAAACCACTGCAATTATTGGGCTTTTTCTCATGCAGTATAATTTACTATTATTGCTGTAATTTTTATTTATTAATAAGATAGCATTTATTTTTAGTTGTTATTAACACAGTTATTATGTGTTGATAGCCTAACTGATGAGACAACGTATTCCGAGTGCCTTTTGAAATCTCCTTCTGAGTAGAAAGTGAGAATAATACAAGCAATAGTAACAGTCAACCCTTTAGGCCAACTGTTGTCATTCATTGCATACCCAGTGCTGTCCAACATCCTGTTGTGACATCTAGTTGCTGCTATCATGCAAGTATTTACCAACCACTAATTGTAACAGTAAGCAAAAAGAAAGTGTTCAGTGTACTGTGTTGGTATTTTTAAGGGTTACTAGCTGGTTCTGTTTCCTTCTACTCCTGTAGTTGCATCTTTTCTAACTTGCACCCCAGTGTGTTCTGCCCAAGGATGTTTGTTTCTCCCATGCTGGTGTCTTGTCACTCTGTGGTTAGTGTTATTTGTGTGAAGACAGGGCTGTAAATTCATTTTGAATTGGACAGCTCTAGGAGACAAAACTCCCACATGTAAATAGTGGTCCATAAATAGATGAAGATTTGGGTTTGAACACCAACCATTATTTGATTGTGGTTTTGTTTTTAAACATGGAAATCAATGAAACTTTAGTAGTAAATTTTGTTACGGTCAGTTTTTGTAGCAGCCAAGAGCTCCTTAACAACAGAATACTCCCTCCCCACACAGCATCCCCCCATTCCCTTGGGGGCTCAATAACTTAAAGATGGGATTTGCACTTGACTTGTTAAACATCAACTTGACTTACACAGTACAAAGAGATGTTCGTGTGCTGGCACAGATGATTTGGGAGTTGCTTAATAGGTGAGTTTTCCTTTCTGCCATATGTAAACAGGCAAGATAATGGGTATCATGGAAGTTGCAGAGGAGTTCTGCAGGTGCCTATACAAGCCCAGGTGTGAGTGCAAGTCTTTCTGGTAGTTATCTGTTGATTGCTATCACACTACTGCATAAGGACATGCTGTGGTTAAAACATGCCTGTGAGACAGCAGCAGCCCAGCTGTGATCCGCAGAGGAGTAAGAGATCAACCCTGGTTTCTAGGAGTCGCAGCTACAATGATGTTATGTTACATTGGTGCATCCAGCCCTGTGGCTGTAGACCTGGAGCAAATCTTCCTGTGGAAGTTGAAGGGCACAGGAGTGTGCTCAAGTCCTGCGCTGCCATGCATCTCTCTTCCATCTGTCTTCTTAGTATTTTTATAGGAGAGAAGGACTTGCCAGAAGCACTTTCCCTACGAAGAGGACTGATGAGAAACACCATGTGCTTTCAAATGGGGCATAAAATGTACTCACTGATCAATTTTCTGTCCTTATCAAGTCTCTCAGATGAGTTCAAGGGAAAAAAAGAAGATGGAAAGAGCTTGGAAACAAATTCTCTTTATGTACAATAACAACAGAAAACATAACTCTAGAACACTCAGAAAGGCTGAAACTCAGTGGCTTGAGAGGTGGAGGACAGACTCATTTACCATAATGTTGTGCAGCTGCACTCCACATGTATTATTTTCACTTCACTGTCAGATATTTAATGTCTGTGGGTAGCCAGTGTTCTCTTCTCACTTGTTCTAAATATTTCATGTGTGTAATTGCAGTATAAGACATGGTTCCTAGTTATTGCAACAGAGCAGAGATTGGTAGAGCTAAAAACGTGGAATCAGTGTTTGCACACACTACAAATTTAATGACAGATGCAGACTAATGCTAGAAAATTTATTCCTGTAATAGAGAAAAGCAACCAGACTCGTACCTTGGAAGCTGGAATTACAGTTTGAGAAAAAAAATAACCTCATAATGGCAATCCACTTGAATTAATTAGTTGTCTGGACTTTTAAACCAAATTCGCATAAAATGCACAAGGTGAATCATTTTCTCTTGTTCCTGGATGCACACATGAGGTTAGTTCTCTATTGTGTTTCTGGAAATCACAGGGGTGCACAAAAAAGCATGTTTCTAGCTTGCAGCCAGCAAGCTCCTGGCTTTTCATGTGTCCCAGAGGTTCAGAGATGAAGCTCTGAAGCTCATTTTTGCACCATACAGGGTACTCTGGGGGCCCAGGGTATTGCATGAGTTTGGGATCTTGAAGGGAGGTTAATCAACATTGCTCCCTGTTTGAGGTGAGGCTCTGTTTTCGGATTTGAGCTCATGGTGAGACAAGCAGAAAGAACATTAATGCACAGCTGTATATTATCGGTACGTTTCCCATTTACCTGACAGATGAAGCTATGCTGGTGAAGTTTAATGAATGAATGAATTAATCATGCATTATCTGTGATGTGGTCCTAGTGAGGGAGAGAGGACATAAATCTTCAAACTGCATCAAAGAGGGCAGGTGAAGGAAAGCACTCAGATAATTCTGCTGGTTTTCCACAGTGCTGTACTATTTGCTGTTTTATTCTTCCTCAGTGTTAAAGATACTGCCTTTGTTAAAACATTTCTTCGTCCATCAGCAGTTTCTTATGTTTGCTGGTATCTCAGAAAACATGTAAGACAATGATAAATGTTGAGTTTAGGGAAGAACAGTTCTCTTTCCCATAGTCTATTACCTGTATTTTGACAGACATAGCAGACATTCATTTCACTCTTCCATCTTGTTTGGGATTTTCACAGGGAAAGAGGGGAAGGGCTAAACATTGGAGGGGAAAAGTAGACAATTGGATAAAGCATCCTTTATAATGTTTGCTGTTGGGGAAGGATAAAAGGATTCAGTATGAAAAGCCCCGATTAGATGTGCACTATTGCACAAGCTATTTAGTTTCAGTTGATTGTTTCCATCAGGAAGTACTTTCGCTATTCTTAATTTTCAGTGTGAAAGAGGTTTCTCGGGTTCTGCTGGAAGAAGGCAGCAGCCACACACCAGTCCTCAGGGCCTGGGAAGCAGGACAGGGACAGGAGGACCATGCTTTGTTTTCCACCTGGTCTCCTGACTGCATAGACATTTGGAGATGAGTTTAGGTTGCCTGAGATTGTCTCAGTCATGGCAGGGATGAGAACAAGCCCTGTCCATCTCCAGCACCCAGGAAGGTGCATTTAAGACCCATTTAGGAAGAAGCACAGTCATCTTTGCTCATTTCTTTGCTCTTTATCAAGTTCAGGTCTCCCTAATCTTGACAATGGCACCTCAAAATACAGGTTACAGGTTAGGCCCACTCAGTGATCATGTTTTTTCTTTGTCAGTCAACAAAGTAAGGGGTAACTGAATTGATCCTTAGGCTCTACGTGCAGTGAAAGGTCTACACCTTCCATTGTCGTCTTCTTCTCAGTAGGCCTGTGGAGGGAGATCAGTGACTATATCAGGGAGGAGGAGCGCTTTCTGCATCAGAAGAGTTGGTGGTGTTATAGCACAGTGGGAAGGTGAATGCCATCTTACAGCTAGCTCCTTGCGGCATGTTCTTTGTTAGGGGCTAGCAGTTTGGTCTGTGGGATGTTTGCATTGCACTTACCATTTGAAGGTGCACGCAGGAAGCCATTTGCATTGAGAAGACACGTACAGGTTGAACACATTAATTTCTCCGTATGCTTCATTGTGAATATGCACAGAATAACAGTGCTTTTAGATATGCTGCTTTTTGATTGCAATAAGTATCTCCATGTTTGTTGGAGCTCAGAAACTAAGTAATTCTAAACAGTGATTAAAATCAGAGATACCTGAAGTAGTTTAACATGTAAATTGTGATTTGGCTCTCTAGTCTTTGTCTTCTCACCCAGTTCTATCCATTGCAGCTGATGAGGGCTGGTATGGTGCACTGTGCACTCTTTGTCTAGGCCCTGAAGATGCTGACTTCCTCCCTTGGTCATTAGTGCTGATGAAATTAGAGGTTTATAACTTTAGGTCCAAGTCATTATTCCTAATTTAATCAATGCATTTGAAAATGTTTCCTCTAATAAAATTGTAACGACTTTACGTGATTTGTCATGCGTATCAAAAACATGGTTTTAACATTTTCATATTTAAAGGCACTGAGCTTCTGAAGGGGAGTATACATTAATACATCATTGCTGGGCTTATTTCCTGCCTCTCTGTCTCTCTCGCCAGTAAATCAGAGTAACCCAGTCAGTGTAATCACAGTGATGTACAGCCAGCGTGGCACTGGAGTCAGGCTTTGCAAACATCTTACAGTCCTGGGAGAGGTCCCTTGTGCAAGCAGGATTGCTCCTCTGCCGCCACCTTCATCATTCAGCTGTGTGCTTTGCCTCTGTATGAAATAGGCTATTAGCAGGCTTATGATAAAGGAGAAAATAACCCTCTATAATGTAGAGGTTTGACTGGAGAAATGGCTTTTATGTTGTAAAGGGAATAAGATAAATAGCCCCCCACAGTGGGAACTGATTTACTAAGGCGAGGTGAATGCAGCAGTGTAACAGCAGAGCTGGGTGTTTGTTCAGAGGCTTTTGAATCAAATTAATCCCAATGTTTGGTTTTCAGGAATGTTCCTGGGATGTGTTAAAACTACTATTTAATTCAAATTAGCTCTGTTTTTAAACAGTCTGCTGTATGCATTTGGGTTCAGGCAGGTGAGGATGGAGCAGGGGACATGAATTTACTGGTGCCAGGTGTATTTAGCCCCCTGTTTGAACACAAAGCTGATGCTGTTTCATGCACTGCTCCCCCTGCTCGGCTTTTGCAGGGCTAGGCAGGGGTGGAAATCATGGGTGTGATTTTGATCTTGCAGGTCATGAACTGATGCAAGGAGGGAGAATTTGACTATGCCTAAGGTCAGATGGGTGGTCTATGGGGGGACTGACATTTTTATTAGCTCACAGGGGCCTTGCTTAGTGTCCAAAAAGCTGGGCAGAGGAGATGCAGGGGTGGATGCAGTGATGATGGAAGGGCTAGTGCCCGGCAGAGGGGTGTCAGCTCACTGGGATTCCCCACTTGGACTTTGGGAGGGGAGGGTGTTGGTGCTTCTTGTTGCTCCAAAGGGGAAGAACCTACCTGTATGGCAGTGCAATGATTGAATCCTCCTGCCCTCTGCCTCTAGCTGTAAGCCACTTGTTCCTCCTCAGGCAGCAGCCCAAAAACTGTGTGGGTGAATACACCGAGAGGTTTTTGTCTGCACTGTAGTAGCATGGTGGCTAGTGATACGGCAGCGTAACTGGCAAACTGCAGTAGGCAGATGGCAGGTCTCGCACTAAAAGAGGATGTGTAAGCGACCAAAGATAGGTTTTTACAGTCTTTCTCAAAGCCAGAAGTTTGTCACTGTGTGAGCTCTCAGTCTAAACATCCCTGTGAAATTTCAAGCCTGAAGTCTACTACTGGTTTATTAAATAATTCTGGCATCTGAAATGGATTCTGTGAATCACTGTGTGTGCCTGAGTGCAGGGTGTCTTGGATGTGTCACATTTACTGTGCAGCACAGGCCAGCTGGGCTGTGCTATCCTCTACACTGGCTGCTGGGCTCCCCTCAGCCGACCAACCCACCTTGTGTCTGTAAAGGACGAGTGGTAGGAGAGCTAAGCTGGGAAACAGTCATACACAACATACTTGGATTTGTTGACAGGTTAAGGTAGAGCCATTGCTTGTGAAGTGGTGGCATGTAGGGTGTTGCTGTGCTGCCTGTGTGTCAGGTCTCTGCTTTTGGGGGTCTGCTGGGACCATGTGTCTCTGCCATTGCTGGAGGCATTGGTTCAGTTTGACCTTTGGTCTCATGGGTGAGAACTGCTGATGGCCTCCTGCATCCCCCATGTTAAATCCCCCATATTAGATCCCTTCAAGTTAGATATTAGGAAGAAGTTCTTTCCTGTGAGGGTGGTGAGGCGCTGGCACAGGTTGCCCAGAGAAGCTGTGGCTGCCCTGTCTCTGGCAGTGTTCAAGGTCAGACTGGATGGGGCTTTGAGCAACCTGCTGTAGTGGAAGGTGTCCCTGCCCATGGCAGTGGGTTGGAACTGGATGAGCTTTAAGGTCGTTTCCAACCCAAACTGGTCTGTGATTCTGTCTTTGCTGAGCACAGTTGTATGGTGCATACTGCAGCACACCTACTAGAGGGGTTAGTGGGGATGTGCCTGTGCTCTGCAGACAGCTGAGAAGATCAGGCTGGCTTTCCTTCCATTCCATTCTTTTCGCTTGCTGATCTGTTTTAGCAGGGAGACTCAGTTCAGGAGAATAGTGTTTCCTGTGCAGCGCAAACTGTGTGCAAATATGTAATGTAATTCAGCTCTGTGGAACTGCCATATCCTGTGTGAACAGGAGTGCTGGAGATGCCCATTAGTAATATCCATTTTCTTTTTTCAGCCTTTTTAGTACTGAAGAGAGATAATTTTCAGTTTCCAGCACCTGACAGATACAGTAACGTCAGTTACCTCAGCAGCGAGGAAAGGGAGATAAATACAGACACGGAGAACAGAGACAATTTATCAGAAAATGAGGCTCAAATAGTTAGCAGCTTGAGCAGCAGATCCTCATCAAATCAGCAGCAGCCCAAAACTAGCTCTAGCGATTAAACTACGCTCCTTTGTAGACATCAATAGTGCAACTCTCTGTAACATTTGCTGAGAAGTAAATGTGCTCCTTAGAGGATGGAGGTTCCCTTTTTCAGGTGCTCTTTTAATGAGGATGGGAAGTTGAACTGAGCAAGGTGTGTCAAAAGCTCTTCAGCTTGGTTCCTTCTGAAGTGTGCTGCCCATGCCTGAGAGCTACTTCTGCATGGACCTCTGTTTGTGACTTTTCTCTCTATGATCCCCTCCATGTATCAGTATCCTTTTTCCTTTCTTTTTAAATTCGACTTGCTCTCTGTGACTCATGCTTTAATTTTTGTTTATGTTCCCACTCTGCCTAAGGGCTCCCCATTCACTGTAAGAGTACATTGCAGTATGCAGCATTTTATTGACTCGCTTATTTAATTTGTAGCCAGAAAATGAAGTTAAGCCATGGAATGGGCTCTATTTGTGGAATCAGAGAAAGTGTTTCTGCAAATGGCCAGGAACATCAGCAGGCCAGATTGCATATGATGCTGGGCCCAGCCAAACCACATGTGAACTTTGAAATTCAGCAAGAACCTAGCTGGAGATGGATGAACAAAGTTTGTATCTCTGCACTGCGTGGCTCTTCAGTTTTCAGCTTGCTCAGTGAAACTTACTGGTGAATGTTTTTGGAGAGGTAGAAGGTGGTGCTCAGCCATTGCATTTGTGTTTCACCCAAATGCGGGTCTGCAGTGCCTCGGCTGGGGGGAAGCTGAGGCACAGCAGCATGTGTCTCTGGGGTGGTGCACCATTGGTGGAGTGCAAGGATTTGGTTTTGCTTAGGAGCCTTCTTTTGTCTGATGAGTGAAAAAATTTGGTGTTTCCTAAGTCATGCATCAGACACATCCCGTACTGATACGCTGCATTTGGGAGCTATTTGCTTTTATATTCCCTGCTATTTAAATAATAGAGATTAGCTGAGTAGTCCCTGATTCTGCAAGCATGTAACTGGGAGCAAGAGGTATGTTTAGAAAGAAGATACAACCACCCTGGGACTTAATTTCATGGTGCTCAGTCCCTGATGCTGGCTGAGTATCACTTGAAACTCTTGCTCTCAGGTATTTCCTCATTTTTTAGTTTACGTTAGGGAGAAGATAAATCTCTTCAGCAGCATCTGTGCATCACCACTGACATTTTAATTTTGAGATCAAGCATTTTAATTGAAATCTGACATAATTTGTTGTAAAAAATGAGAATGAATTGGAATTATATATGCAGACTGAACTAATGTCAATTTGTGTATCAGTTTCAAGAATGGCTCTATCTGATTAATCCAAGCAGTAGCAATGTATGCTTCATGAGGCTTTTGTTGCTCCTTTTTATAATACAGCCATTATTCTTCCAAGATAATTACAAGAAGAGAAGTTTTGTGCTGGTTTTCCCAGTTTCTGTCTGCTGGAGTTCTTCCTCTCTCGTTCTGCCTCTCTTCCCCCTTCTGGATGCTGTGTAATCATCCTGGCAAGACATGATTGCTCTCTGCACTTCATGGAGATATTTGTGAGGGGGAAAATGTTTGCTCTCATAATGGCTCAAGAGTTTTACAGCTTGCACTTGGAAAGGGGGTGGTGAAATCCCTTCACAGCTCCATCTCAGGTGTGTGTCAGTGCTGCACGAGTATTCTCATGCCTGTGTGCTCATACCCATGTGTTCTGTCTCAATCCACAGCTTAATGCAGCTTTATTCTCAATTCCCTCTGTTATTCACAAATGGAGTATAAACATGTCCAGGATGTGTATTTAAAATGCAGTTATTTGCTAGACATTGTCTGTCTCTCTGCACAGGCTTCAATGGGAAAACAGGATAAAATTTTCCAGGCCTTCTAGTCCCATTCTTCCCTGTAGCATAAACACCTGCATAGCATAGATGTAAGAAGCATTTTCTGTCTCTGAGAATTCTAGTTAAACTGTAGGCAATGTGTCATTTTCTTACTGAGACTGTGCATATGGACTGCTCATGACCCTGGTTTTGCTTTTGCATTGGACCATCTCTGGACAAAACCCTGCTGAGGTAAACGTTTTTCGTGTCATCACTGCTTAAGTGTATAGAGAGGAAATGGCAGAGGTAATGGAGCACTTCTGTGTATTTTCTCTGCTATTGCATGAACAAGAACACTCAAATACAAAGGAAGAAAACCAATTATGCTATAACTTTTAAGACACCAACATTCGGTATTATCCAAACTGAGCCATTTATTACATCTCGCTTAATTACTGGGGAACTCATGGTTAAAGGGATATGGTTTACATTAAAAGATTTCAAATTCATTTCTCCTACCTGCCCTCAGGTGATGTTTATGGTCAGAAATGAAAAGGATTATCTTTCAGGTATGTATTCTGTGTTTTCTGAAGACATCCCAAGCAGTCTAGTTGAAAAAACATTCAGGGATGGTGTGCAGTGTCTTTTCTGCACTTACAAAGAAACACTGTAGTTTTCTAAGACAACTCTTTAACTTATTTTTACTGCATGCTGGTATATTCCTACCAGATATGATTCATCAAACATGTAGGTTTAACACAGAGCAGTGTCTGAAAGCAGAGGGGTAGTTTTGTGGCTCAGTATAACAGCGTGTCAGCAGTGTTCACGGCTCTTCTGTCCTCTCCTGCATGGCTGTGGGTGAATCTGAGATCAGCCAAGCACTAAAATGTCTTTTAAGTTTCACTGAATACAGTAGATCTGTGTTTAAACATTTCACTGACTCAGCAAGAGCTGGGGATGTATCATCAGCTCTGTGCTTCATGCAAAGCAAAGTAATGAACTTCTGCTTTAAGCAAATGTTGCCCTGAAGTCACATCTGTTGCTTCAGCGGTTGACATATAAGTACCTCTAACCATATGTAACAATGATATGTGATACCTATACTTGAGCTTTTCAGAAATGTAAGGAAAACCTGCTTCATACCCAGTCTTGTATGTTCTTCTACTTGTATTTCAGAATTCAGTTTCAAGCCCTGTGTTTTCAGGCAGCAGAGAAAGGAACAGCTTCCCAAATTTAGCATTAAGGTGTCCAGACTGAGTGTGCCACCAAAAGTAAGCTATAAACCCTGGAAGGTAACAGCCCAGCTCAGTTAATATTCTGAATGTTCTACCCTTCAGTTCTTCCCTTCTAACACTTCCAATATCCATGTTGACCCTGAAACCTAAGGATTTATTTAGACGCCTCCCAAATGTGTCCTTTATAGTTTAGTATTTTGGCTGATTTCTGGATGATGTGGTTTTCATAGTTTCATATCCTTTCTGCTGTTGCATGTGAATTTATTCTGGGGCATGCTGTTATTGATAGGAGAAAATGATGTTTTCTATCTGGGTTCAGGAAGGAACCTATGCCTGAGGCTGGGTTGTGCCAGCCTTTTAGCACAGAAACAGCACAACCAAAATCTCGCCATACCAGTGTAGTAGTGCACAGCTCTTGCCAAATAACTGCACTTCACTTGGAGCGCTTAGGCTAGTGTTTGCATTTTCAGATCCCAGCAAATGGTTGCAGGATGAAGCATTCATTTTTCATGAGGGCAATAATGCCTTTGCAGTTTGCTGAGCTACAACACTGTGCTTTGATCAACAGAAGACATTTAGCCATTAGAGTCTCTGACGTGCCTCCATTTGCCTAGGCGCTGAAGAATTCATTGACAGATAATTTAATTGGCTTTGGAAAATGACTTAGAAATGTATTCTTTTCCAGAATACGTAGTTAAAAAATGTTTGCCACTTTACTGCGTACAGAGAGTTGATTATTTTTTCTTCTCTCAGTTAATAATGACCCCAGGTAAAAACACTGCCTGAAAAAAAACTTTAATTCATTTTGTTCATATATAGGCAGAAAGAGGAAAATATAAGCTTCAATATTGATTCAGAATCAGAAAACAGCAGAGGCAAAGCCCTATAAAATTAATGAGTTGTGGAGTTTACTGTCTGTGGTAATTTGAATGGATTTCATCTGGTTTTAATCTTCCTGTAAACTATGTAGTTATATTTACAGTGGTTTGTACTGTTCTTCTGACTCCAGATATTACCTTTAAAGATTGTAGCCAGAAAATATAGTACAATTAAGAACGGGATTTCCATGAACCTCATACATTGCTCCTGTGGGCTAGATTCTGCTTTCATTACATCCAGGTAAGTAAAGAACAGTTGTGTTGTGTGAACTAAGAGAGTTAAATCTGATTCAGGTTAGTAATAGCATTAAGGCATTTGTATTTTACTGCTGCCCTACTTGCTGAACTACAAGACTGAAGCATGTGCATACAATTCAGTCTATACAATGACATTGTCCAGACTGTTTTCTAGGTTTTCTATATTTTTGTCTTAAGGAGCATCATGGTAGTGTTAGAAACTGCACTGGAAAGCAATGTATGCCATATGCAATAAGTAGAGCTGTTATGCAATTACATAAGGTAGTTCAGATGAAAGAGTCACTATGTTCAGTGTCTGAGAAAGAAGACTTAATTAAGACAGACAAATTCTCTTGGGTGCAACAAAGCAGTTCTCTGGATACAGCCCTGATTATACGGTAGTTCTTTCAAATGCATTACCAAAGTCTTAATTATTATAATTAAACAGATAGAAAATGTCTGCCCTTCATTGCATAAAGCTTTGCTTTAGGGTTAAAACTGAAAATTTCCTGAAGAGCTTTAAAATTGAAAGTTAACAGGCGCAGCAAATGAGCTCTACAATTTTCTGGAAACTATCATTTTTGATCATTCTTTTTAGTCTTCCATTAAAAGACAGACGCATTGCGAAAATTACTAAATGGCATTTTTACAGCAGTACGATTTTCCTGCAGCCGCCAGCTAGAAAACAAAATAGCGTTAGGCAAAAACAGAGCTCGAAAGTTGGCTTGTCCTAGATGTGCTGGATTTGGAGCAGTCCAGCCTGAGAATGAGTGTGTTGCCTGCTCCCCTGGCTGTGGGGCACTGGCTGCTGACAGCTCCCTGCCAGGGCACTTTCTTGCCCATTGCTGGTCTCTTTTTCCAAGAGTTAGCAAGTCCTGCAGCTAAATGGGGGTGTATTCTTTTACCTTGGAGCAACGTGCAAGGGAGTGTGCATTGCTTATATGCCCACCTAAAGGAACCGATGAAAAATAGCAAGAAAGAAGAAAAGAGGGAGCTATTTCCTTTAGAGCAAGAAAAAGGCTTTTCCTTAACAATTATCATTTCACCATATCTGCTTATGTAAAAGCCACACTGATAAATGTAGAGTATGTGTTTCCCTGTGGGAGGGAATAGCTCAACAAGTCTTGGAATCATAGAATGATTAGGGTTGGAAAGCCAGAGCTGTGATGTTTAAAAAGGACTTGAGGAGATGTTGGAAGAACAAATGCATGGGAGCACCTATTTTATGCTAAATAGGATGAGTGATGTGACCGTGGGCGCTAAATGTGTGTGTAAGTGTTCACAAGATTAAATCTCAAAATGAGCACCTGCTAAATCATAGTTGTTGCAAATCATAATTTATTTTAAAGGTCCCATTGGATGGGCTGTGAGTTCTGAACTGATTTTTGTCCATGGAAAAGTGGCTACTAGTGGTTAGCAGCATTTTCCCATGAATACCTTTCCTTCAGGGTTTTTATTCTTCTTATAAATAGCTTCCATCCTTGTTGTGACTGATGTTGTGTACAAGGTGTCATGTTTGCTTGGCAGGCATGACTTCTGCATAATTCTGCACCATAATTATAAGTCACACATTTTTGTCCCAGCTTTTGCGCCATGGCTCACTTATGCCATGCTCCTGCCACCATTTGTTTGTGCACACTCGTAAAATTAAACATTGCCAGTATTTGACAGATGTTCTTCTTGACTTCCTTTGGGGAGCATGCCTGCTGCTGTTAGTGATAAGTGTGCAAGATGATACAGGAAGCTTGTAGCTTAGCAATGGGGCCTGTTGCTTTCCATCCTCAAGAGGGTAGATACAAAACTTTTGACTTCCTAAAACAAAAAACTACCCAAAGCCACTGGCCCATCTGATGCATCCCTGCTACTAGATTCCCCCTTTTCTGCCATGCATGACCCCCAGGTGAGGGAAAAGATGGAGGCCCTGGGAGAGGCTGTCTTGTATTTGAACATACTGAGATTTGTGCCCCAGAAACATGTTTGAGTCTTAGTGAAATCATGACTCCAAATCCAGAGCAGACAGGGTTTCCTAAGGGGCTTTCCCAGGGACATGAGCAGAACTAGAATCCAGGGGGATTCCCACTTTTCTGGTTGCAAACCCAACATTTTTCTACTTGCTCAGTGTTTTCTAAACATTGCAGTGTACAAATCTATTGAGGATTTGAGGTGCGATTTTCGTTTCATAAAATGCTAAGTTATATTGCAGTTACAGTATAGTAGTTCTGTGGTTAGATTATTTCTTTTTCTTTAATACCTCTGTTGCCACTAATCCATAATATTTAAATATTAGCTGGGTGGAAGCAATTATACCAGGTTGGTGATATACTTAAGCTGTAAAAATGCATGTGCTGTGTGAAACTCAGGGGACTGTAATATTCAGACATGCAGCTGATTTACTTGTGAGAAAAAAGAATTATAATTATTTAGCAAAATATGACCAGAATAAAACTGCATTGCAATTGAAGCCCTGCATTTGTTAACAAACGAGTGCTTTTTCTCTCCCGAAAACTTGAGCTCTAGGAAGTAGGGGAGCTCTGCCCTTGAAGGTGGATAGTTTTGAAGAAATGTGATAAAAATTATCATCGCCATAGCAAGGCAGTTATTCCTTAAATAGGGTGTTTATGATGCTGCAGTTTGTGACCTGCATCATTTACTCCTGCTTTTGATGAGTAATACAAATACTTAGTGTCTGCATTGGTAAAAATTTGGCATATGCCTGCTTATTAGATTCACATAATATGATTTAATGAGGGTACTGCAGCTGTCTCTTGAGTACATATTTCCTTTGTATTAATGGGGAAATCTGTGGTTTGCTTTTAAGGGAGACACTGAGACATTTAATTTGTTATACTGTTGCTAAGTAGACCATTGAAATCAATGTTTCACTTGTATGTTGGTTTTAGCCTTGTCAACTCCTTTATCAGTGCAGCAGCGTGTTTCATGGCTTGACGCAGGCTGTTCTTATACCACCATCATAATTTATAGCTACCATCTAGTTTTTCAGCCTAAGGATGTTGAAGGTGAATAGTTGAAGGTGAGTACACTGTGTGCATTGTGTGCATAGTTGCAAAGCTAAAAAGCTGTAGCTGGGAGCAGAATGTATCAGAAATTTGGGGATATGTGTATACCTGCAGACATGCCTCGATACCCATTTGTGCACTTTGCAGAGGAGCAGTTGGAAAGCTTTCCCTAATCCTGTTTTTGTGATGAAGCTTGTTGGCAAGGTACAGTAAAGCACAAGTAGGACAGCCCAAGTCCATGGGCATGCCATGTGTGTAGGGAGGTGGACCACACACCTGCTGTGCCTGGGGAGTACTGGGGCTGCTGCATGGATGGCTTGTGGGTTCCCGTGGAGGTGGTGCCTGTACCACTGCAGAGAGCCTGCACACCAGCTGTACAAACTCCTACTCCTCAAGGATGCTTTCCTAAACTGATAAACAACTTCCACAGAGGAGTGAATGCATTTGTTGGGTATGCTGAAAGTTGCTTTTCTGTCTCACAGAAAGCTGAAGCCTTCAGGCAGCACGCTTCAGGCAGAATTTCACCCTAAAGAGCTAAAACAATTCTGCTGTCTTGCCCACATAGTTCATATTTGGGTACATGTATTCTATCTCAACTTATTCAATAATTCAATTATGAGTGACAATCAGAATTCAAAAATTTCCTATTAAACTGTTTCACTACTTGAATAATTTTCATAACTTCTCCCTAAATGTAAGGATTGGGGTTGATCTGAATCAGCATAAATGTGATTAATGAAGAAATAATTTAAGTTGATTAAAAAGGGCTTAAAATAATGTGATTAGACTATGGAGATTTAGGTGGCTTATTGGATTACACATTTTATTCCTGGAGGATTGTTGTAAGATTCAGAACAAAATTAAATTGGTCAACCTATTTGGGGCCCCTGTGCCAGTAATCTCCAGTGCCATGATACCGGGCCAAGGGCACAGTCATGTTCTGCGGTTTTCTCTGGCAAAATATTAGATTGAATTTTTGAGCTAATACCTAAATAATCTGCCCAGAAAATACCTCTGAAATCTGGTCCACTCTCCATTATATAGGGCTTGTATGAAATGGCGTTTGATCTCATAGGGCATCCTTTTGGAAGGAATCAGGTGCTGCTTGAATGCCTTTTGTGATGGAGACTTCTCTGCCATTCTTGAGAGGTTGTGACCATTGTCAGCTGGGTCGGTTTTGGTTTTGTTTTGGGGATTTTTTGGTGGGTTTTTAGGTTTTGCCTTTTTTTTTTTTTTGTTTTCTTAAAGCCTTAGCTTTACTTTGACTTCCAGGTATTGAAAGTACCCAGCAGCACTGATCTTTATATAGCCGTCTGTAATCTGTGACAGCATCAGTCTGCATCTGAAGTTTCTATGGGGTTCATAAGGAAACTTAAATTGAAGGACTTCTTAAAATACATTGGTTCACTGCTTAATTAAACTACTCAATTGAAACCATTGCATTCTGAATTAAAGTGCCCAGATATGCCTTTATTAGGGCATAAGAAGTCTCCTATAAAGTTATTCCTTATATTAATTTGGGCTTCTGCAATTATTCATGGCCAGACTTTGTCTTCTAAAACAATCTGGAAACTATGAAATATATTTTCCAAAATCTTCCAGATTCTTACGACTCTTGTGAATTCTCTCTCTTTCTAAACTGAAGGTGTCACATGATGGGTAAATATAAAGATATTTGACCTTTTCTATCCTGAGTAGTTCCTATGCTTATGCAACCAAGAATACCACTGTAATATTTTTGGTATATCCTGTGCTGATCATCTGTGATCATAAAATTGGATTTTTTTTCCAAGATGATTGTTTCCTGGGTGAGAGTCCTGTAAATAAGGCCTCCTCTTTGTGTTTCTAGATTTATGACCTCATCTTTTGGTCCTCATTGGAATATGTTTGGGGTTTTTTGAATGCATTGCTTGTCCGTCTTTGACTTTTGATCATTGACTCCTATTCTTTGTTATTCATTGCTATTCATATCTTGGCTTAGTATCATCTCCAGACTCCATGTATATTGATTTTATGCTTTCTTCCAGGTCACTCTAAAAATGCTAAATAGCATTGGACTATGAACCGGTCCCTGCAGGATCCGATTTGAAGCGTATCTACATTATGAGTGTTTCATATTCACTGTTGCATTCGAAACATATCATTTATCTTATGTTTGATCCATTTAATGTCTTCTGAGTTTATTTTTATTGCTATATCTTCTTAATCAAAATCTCATTCAGTACCAAGTCAAATGCATTGCAGAAACCGTAATATATTCCAGCATCTTAAGTATATTACATTGACTTTATTTTATGTTTCAACTAAACTTTTAGTCTCATAAAAGGAGAGGTACCAGATTAGTCTGACAGGCTCTGTTTTCCATACAGTTGGAAATAGTTAATGCTAGTCATCTTTTTATCCTTTCTTAATCAAATATGTTTTCAGCTTTTCCCTTATTTTGACAATGGAAAGTACCCACTCACGAGTATAATGCAAATCCAGCATTTAGAGATGTAACAAAGGGGAGTAGCAGTGGGGCAAGCTCTTCCCTTAGCCATGTCTTTCTAAACGTAGTTGTTCCTTCTGAGTTATTACTGGAATTCTCTTACTATCATTTAGTCAACAAATGCTCTTTTGTACATTAACGCCATCAGTTCTCCTGCTGGTGGGATTCAGCTTCTGCCTTATATTTTCAAATAAACTATCCAAACCTTCTCTGCTGAAACAGAAAGCTGCAACCAAACCCTTCTCCTGCTTGTCGGAACTCTGCTTGCTGTTTCCTCCTCTGGCTATTTTCTGCTTTTACTACTTTTCTAATTTTATCTATAACATAGACCAACAACTTAGTTTCCGTTTGTAATGTATTGCTTTCTTGTGGCTCGTTTTCTTTCCCATTTAAGAGACAATGTTTTTAACTAGCATAACCTTCTTTCTGGCTTGCCTGGCTCAGGCAGTGTATTCCATTCACTGGCAAAAGTTTAGATTGTTTAACTAGAGGTCATCTTCTTCTGTCAGGTTTTAGGTCTCTTTAAAAAGACCCCAAATGACAAAACAACCGAAAACCATCTGACCTGTCAAGTTCGGATAGGTCAGATTCTTGCGATTCCCTCTGAGTGAAATTCCTCAACCTTAATTGTGGTTTTGTTTGTTTTGTTGTGTTGTTTTTTTTCTCCCTAAACAAGGGATGCAGAGAAGGTTGCTCTGATTTAACGTCTATATCTGAATAACTGATTTCTTCAAAATACTTAAAGTATATGGTGTTTTGAAGGCATGCAAAATAAAACAAAATCATTCCTGCTAAAAGCCCACAGGAAGGTGTGTGTACAATGTGTTCATGTTTGAATTCTGTCATGGGATGTGGTGCATGATGCTATTTACCCAGGAGATTCGGAAATAAGTCCATTTTCTATAGTTTCAAAGGCTTCAAGCCCAGTAGGTTCTTTCTGTTTTGAATGCTAGCATCACTGGGGTTACTGCCATGGTTAATTCTGCAGAGGGAGTACAGCCTATGCAATCACACTGACCCTTGGGCATCATGAGGAAGTTGGCCATGGCAGCATGCCCAGCAAGCTATGATTTGCCTGCTAGCAGGAGCATGGGTGAGGACCCTGAAGCTGGGTCAGGTATCTCTGCACTAGCTCTTAGGTGTAAGTGTGACTGCATCTACCCCTGTGCTAATGTATGGAGCAGCTTCTAAATCTTGTTTCAACCAGGGACAGTGGGAAGCCGCTCCAGTTTCTGTGTTTTGGAAGGATGTTGTAGCAGTGTCCTCTGCGCTTGCTGTGGAGCTGTCATAGCTCTAACCAGCAGAAGAGATGAACATTAACATTGTGCTGAGATGTGCAGATATCGCGCTGCTCATTTTCCCATTCCCTGGGGCCATGCCAGCCCTTATGTCAGGGTAATGCTGTAACTCTCAGTGAGCCTGCATAGTGTTTGATAGCAGTATTTTACAGTCCTCCTGGTCACGGTGTTCAGAGCTGTCAGGAATTTGCTGAGACACCAGATCTTTGGTTTTGCCAGCTTCTGGTCTTGTATTTTCCTCATTTTTCTTCTCCTGGAGGTTCAGGCTGGTTACATGACTTGTGCATGTGTAATGGCTTTGCTGCATGTCTGTGTGCAAAGCGGATGGAGCATGGCTTCCCATCTATCCTTCTGTGGGGTGTCTGGCTTTTTTCTCCAGATGTAGCTCTCTACCGTGATCCATGCCTTGGGCAAGGCCCCGTCACTACAGTCACCTTTGTAACCCTGAAATCAATGCAGAAGTTTTAAGTTTTAATAAATGAGGGAAATTCATGTTGCATAAACTTCAATTGCTCTCAGTGCTGGCTTGTTTTGAAGGTTGGATTTAAGGCACACATTTCATCTATTACATCTAAGTAACTTGGGACTTTCCAACTGGAGAGACTTTTGCTGTGCCACGTAGTAGGTGTGGTGATCAGCTCAAATACTCAAAAGGGGTACATAGTAAAGACCCCTGGTTTGGTTATTTGCCTTTCCTCCCTGATCTGAAACCGCACTATCTGCTGGACTCTGGTACTGGCTCCTCAGTACAGCTTACTTGTCTGCAGATGAGGGCTGACAGGAGCAGTGGTTGCTTTGCATTGAGAGAAAGGCTGTGTAAGGCAGGTCTGTGATTGCTGTAGGATTAGTTGCTTTCAGTACACACCTCACTTAGAGTGCTGCAGCTAAGATCTCATTTCCCCATGGCTTGCTGCTGCTTCTGCTTGAAGACACAAAGTGTCTTTCTCAGGTTTATGTTCCCTAGAGTACAGGGATAAATTCAATCCATGTCCAAGGTACCCTTGGAGACTCATAAGCGTTGCAGCCTGCAGGCAACCAAGTACTTGGAAATAAGAGAGCATTTGGGAGTAGCAGTGGTTGGAGACATTGGTGGGCTGTCAGTCCCTTCCAAACTAAAAGCCTTCTCCCAGCTGGAAGTAGATCTGGCACTTGGGGTGTCATAAGTAAAGGTTTTGTTCCACAGGAAGAGCTAAGAGGATCCATAAAAAATCTTCTGCATTGGTGGGGTCTTCCATAGGGTTATGTTGAGGTGCTGCTTGTATGTGTTGAAATGTCATACAGGAATATATTTCTCACTGTAGATGGTGCTTAATAATAATAGGACTGCTTAATAGTAAAATAATAATAGTTTGCTTAACAATAAAGGCATGGGTACTTGTACCTTTATTTAAGGACTGTTCTTGTGGAAACCAGTTGGATGTTGAAATGTAAAGAGAAAAGGAGCAATGATGGCAGAAGGAGCTGTGAAGTGGTAGCCTCGTTACAGGCTTTCATGTTCTTGTGCTCTGGGAAGCTACTTGAATCTGGCTTCATGGCCCAGATTATAAAACAAAGTAGAAGCAGTAACTTCAGTTTTGTGCCATGTCAGAAAATAAACCCTTATTGCATTGTGTGGTTTCCATTTCCAAAGTGTTTTCAGATGGAGTCTTTATGTGCTGCCACTTTTTATTTTTGCTCTTGTTTGTCATTTGAACAGCAAAGGTGAATTTTCTTCAAGGTATAATTGAATAAATTTGGCAATCCTGGTATTAAAAAAAAAGAAAAGAAAAAAGCAAACACACAACAAAGCATTCCTTGAGCACCAAATCATTTTGATTCAGATGTTTCTCTCAAAGATCTCCTCCAGACATTCTTATCTATCTCTCTCCAGCCTTACACTCTAGTATTTGAAAGGGATTTTTACTACTGGAAGGAAAGAGGAAAGCAGACAATTATAATCTTGCCTCCTGCTGAACTTGTCTAGTGAGGACTATGCAGTATCCCAGCATAGTTAAGCTATTGTCTTCACTCTGTTTTCCTGCCCTTGGGGTCTCTGTTTTGTGGGGTGGCATTTTGATGAGAAGCTGACTGTAAAGTTGTTATTGTAGGTTTTGGTGAGTCCCCTGCCCATACCTTATGTCTGGGAAATCCCATGTTGTTGATAAAAGCCCACTATAAATGCTGATGTTACTGTTCCCCATGGCGCATTTCTTCCCCCTATGTCTGAGATCCCTTGGTCACTGCTTTCTTGTGAATGACAATAGTGCTTAGGCTTCTGCATGAAGCTTGAGCCTGACTTAGACTGCTAGTTAGTGACAGCTAACTGGATGTGCAGACATGCCAGCGTGACTGTTTTGGTATTTGGAAAGTCGCTGGACACTGTGTTCTAAAGCTATTGCTCATGTATCTGTCCATGTTGTATTTTTGATCTGCTTACATTTTTCTGTTTATTCCATAATGTGTATTCCAGGTTCTTAAGAGCGCATGTGTTAAACTTTGGATCCAGTCTTTATTCACATGTTCTCAAATTCCTGAATTAGCAGGAGTTTTGCCTTGAAGAGGATACTGAGGTTGATTATATGCCATTAACATCTGCTCTCACAATCTGTTAGCTGTGTGGCTAGCCCAAGTGTGACGGGCAGGATCCCTGTGGCTGCCTGCACCAGCGATGAGGTTCAGCCCCTGTGCAAAGGTAGCTGCTTTGTGCCATGGGTTGTCAGGTTGGATGAATTTTGAGTAGGTAACCTTTCCTTTGTGGTCCTGTGAGTTGTCACAGTAGATATCTGATACTTAATACCCTGCAGGCCTTGCCAAGACAGATTAGAAGGAGTTCAGCTCATTAATTTGTTGTGGTAGCAAAGGCTGCGAGAACCAGTAAAATCTGCAAAATAGGCAGTCCTGGGATGCTCTCTGAGGATGGCCAAGAACATGGAAGAAAGTTGTGTGCTGATAATGAAAACAAGTTTCCGATGATTGTTGCTACCTGTAGTAATCATGTACTGTCACTGTGGGCTCAAGCTTTGAGCCACATCTCTGATCAGGTGGACTAAGTGCATGATACCTGGTTGCAGCCCTTGCCCCAGCACTGGCTTTCTGTGTTCTCTTGGTTAGTTTATATAAACCTTCCCTGCTCTGACTTAATTTGTTAAAGAAAGATTACACCATCATTTGTCAACCTGCTGCATGGTGCTTTGAGTGCCACTAGTGACTCACTGACTTCTTTATTTAACATTTAAAGGGACATCTTCCCACCACAAGTTCTGTAAAGCTTAAAGATTTTCAGGGACTGGGATTCTGTCTGTGTATAACTGAAATATTTAGAAGCATCCCAGAAAACCTCACCCTCTAGAGCTAATTATTTTCTCTTGGAAAAAAATCTCAGGTAATCATTGGCCAATTAAGTGCATCATCTGGAGTTTCCAGAGCAGATAGATTTTAGGATGTGCCGTTTATTGTAATCTATTTGTGAGGACAGGCTAAGCTGCCTGTTATTGATTTCTTAGTGCCAGGTTCATGGAAATGGCAAAGGTCAGAATAAAACTTCTCTTTAGCAGCGGTGATGCTCACTGTTGAAAATGTGAATTGGTTTTGAGGAAATGGCTCTTGGCTGCACTTAACAAGTTTAGCTCTCAGCATCATTACTGAATTTGACATCCTTTCACAGAAGCCCTGCAGCTCTTTAGGGGCTTTTGGTGTCTTGGCGTAAGTGATGCTTTTTGCCCTTCTTATCCTCCTTAGCAGAATCCTAGACGACTGTCAATGCTTTAGAAGCCCTTCAGGTAACTGTTTCAGACAAATAACTCTTGATCTTGGCCTCTGTGTGCAGGGTTGCTATACAGTTCTTATTTCTGCCCTGTTTCTTAACTTCAGATCAACAATTTATGGCCTATAGTTTTGACAAAGGGGGTGGGTTGAGGTGGAGAACATGTTTATTCATATGTTTTTAATCCCATGTATTTACTTCTGTTAGCTCTTTGATTTAAACAGCAGAAGATGGAGTGGTCAAAGGTCAGGATGGATGGGGTGGAGTTTTCCCACAACTGCTGATGGCTTACTGATCCCACTGTTTACACATCCAGTCCCTCTGACCAGGATGATGTGTTCAACAGGAGAGCTTCTCCTATTTTGGGATCGTGCTTAGACTGGAGCTCTGAATCCCTCCTTTAGAAACGTTTAGAAAATGTTAGGATGCAGTCAGACCAGCACTTTGTCTCCTTGATGTTAACCAATTTCAGAGCAGCTCTGTGTACGCTGAAAGCTAAGTACGTGTTGGAGTGGTCTTGTGGTTAAGGTCTCGAGGTATTTTTGCATAATGGATGTTATTTAGGCTCAGGAGCAGGAGATGGAGTCAGCCAGTGACAGCGCTTTATAGGGGAAACCATAGGCTGAGGCACTTTGAAAGAAGGATCTTGCCTTGGAAAGAACAGGGCTTCTCATATAAGTAGGGATTTTCTTTTTGTACATGTACACTGTATGCAAAGTGGTTATTTCTGTTTCCAACAGCAGTGTTTGGTATAGAGCTAGGGGATCACTGGCAGAGAAGGTCTTAGGGTGGAAAATCTCCAAGTTAATTGCTTGTTTTCACACTGTTGTAGGGTTTTTTTGGCAAATGCCATTTTTCTTTCATTGCCACAATAAATTCAGTGTCATCAGTACAAGTGAGTGAGGATGAAGGGCAGTCCTGAGCCAGTTACTGTGTGGTAAGATCAATTTTGATGGACCTAGCATCTTGGAGAAAGGTAGACTTTTTACCTCCAAGATTCATCGATGCATCTCATTGTGCTTTGTGATTGCTTTGGCTAATGAAAGGGGGAACAAGTGCTGTTGTGTGGGTGAATACCATAGAGAGAGTTTTTAATTTGTATGTATGGTTTTGGCAGGTAGCACAAGAGAGCAAGTTTGCTATTTATTCACATAGGATTTTGGCAGCTTTTAATTTGCTAGGTGTCTATACTTTTTCCTGTTCTTGGTATCCGTGTAAAGATAAAACAGAGCAGGAATTTAGCCACTGGAGACACTGCAGCACAGAAGTATTCTTAGCTGGATGTCTTTTCTTCAGAGAACAATGTGTTACAATTGGATTAAGGTAGAGACTTAAAGAAAGACAATAGCTAAACCAAAATTAGCAACTGAAGTCTGTAGGCTCAGTTGAACTAAGCTCAGTGTAAGATCAGTGAGGAGGCAAAGTGTATTTAAATCGTCTTATCCAGGCTCTGATGTGAGTGGGCCCCAGTGGAGGGAGGACATGTCTTCAGGAAGACGTTCCTCTGCTCCCGGGGTGTTAGCTTGGGCCTGGAGGTCTGTGGCATGGCTAAACCATGGTGTCAGGATCTAGGGATGCTTGTTCAAGCAAGGTAGAACATGGTAGCACAAAGATGAGTGCCTGGCTTGCCGGGCTGGCAAGACAGCTTTTGAGCTTACAGAAACACATTTGAGTTTTCGCAACACTAGAATAAGCAGCTTCTTGATACTTATGAATGAAAACTGTCATGTTAAATCTAAATTAGCAGCTCTTACTTTGAAAGACTGTGTTTCTATTATGCAGAGACCAGGTGGGGAATAACTGATGCAGTTATAAGCTCAGTTAGCAGTTGCAGTTTTGCAGGGTTTGTGTGTATTATGCAGTAGATTGGGGAGATTCTTAGTTATCTAATCCTATTAATGTCAGTAATACTCAAATCTTGTTAGTTTTAGGTAATTAGTCCATGGATTAGGCTTCCATTAAATTGATTAAAAGATGTGGAGAAGTCCTATTCACAGGCAAAAAACTGCTGTTGTACAATTCCAGTGTTCCTTACATACCACTAAGTATGAAACCAGAATTATCCATCAAAAATAAAAGCAGGGAAAGAGGACACAGAGGATAACCTAATTCTCTCTGAAACTCTCAGAGGTTAAGATTGTTGAAAGGCAACTTCGTTGATTCTCCATGAGGCAAATTAGGGGGTTTCCCACCTTAATAGCCCCAAAGTAACTGATTAATTTTGTGGCTTATTTTCATCCAAAAGCACTGGTATCTTGGAACTAAAAATAAATGGCTTTTATTTTTCTACAGAAAAAAAATAGTCACAAAACAATTCCCACCTCTTTAGCAAAGACAAAATGGGGTAGACATGTGGCTAAATCAGTTACGCTGCTCTGATGAGCTTTCCAGGCCTGGCCCTGGGGAACCACTCACTGTAAAGCAATGGATCGCTGCAGATTCAAAGGTCATTAATACATCTTCCCATATGAGAAAAATAATCTTAATAAATCATCAATCTTAAATCCAAATATTGCTCCTGTAAACCTAAAGAAATAAGAAAAAGCTCTTCTAGAATCTACAGGATGACCAGCTGTATTCGTTTGTATTCATTAGCATCTGTTGCTTGAAGATTTTCATGGCCATACCTGTGTATTAAAGCACAGGATTCCAATGTAGGAACAGAATGTTTTAGCAGAAAATGAGTTTTAAAAGTAGCTGACTCGAGGCACTTGCTTCATTGACTTTCTTCCTGTTTTATTAAGACCAATTCTTATGTACTTATGTACTAGAATAAATGGCTAGAGTAATTATTCTTGTCAGTAGAAGTCTCTGTATCCATTTAATGGGAAATCTTTAGCATAAGAAACTTAGAAGTTTATTTCTTTTCCAGCAGATCCCATGCCTTTAAACCCAGTTGTTGAGTAGCTGGGGTTTTGGAAACACGTTGTATGTTATTGAATGGAGTGAATGACAATAGTAATTTTGTAGCAACATTTTTCCTAATTTGCTGAAAGTGTATATGCAAACATGCAAACAGTGAGGGGAGATGATCCTACAAGCACCAAGACTCATATTCTGTGTCTGAGGGAGCTACACAGGGTCCTGCTCAAATACAGACAGCACAGAGCAGGCACTGCTAGAGCAGGGGTTGCATTTAGGATTTGCAGGAGAATATGACTTGAGGAAGGATGGATAACACAGCACATGAATGGGAGCTGCAGGGAATCAGCTCCTGGGGCAGTGGAGGGCAGTCCAAGCTGCAAAGGGTTTGGGAGTCAGGGGTTTTGGTGTCTCAAAAGAGGTCTCCAGTGGCTGCAAGGAAGCTGGTCCCTGGTGCACATCTCATGGCTGGGCCTGAGGGAAGCAGGGTGGGGGGATGTGTGCCTAAACCAAACATTTTCTCACCTTGGGACTCCTTTTCTACTCAAAATCCAGGCAGCAAAAGTCCCTCCAAGAGCAGAAGGCAAAGAAGTGGGAAAGTATTGAAGAAAGAAGCTCTTTACTGTAAGGGTGGTGAGGCACAGGAATGGGTTGCCCAGGGAAGTTGTGAATGCTCCATCCCTGGTGGTGTTCAAGGCCAGGTTGGACAGAG
>JANEXQ010054065.1:0-26735 GCA_026283885.1 Poicephalus gulielmi | reverse complement strand
TTATCATTATTATTATTGGTGGTAGCAGCAGTGGTTTGTGTTATATCTTAGTTACTGGACTGTTCTTATCTCAACCCGTGGGAGTTGCATTCTTTCGATCCCTCCAGGAGTGGGGAGGGGGAAGGACAGGTTGTGGGGGGAAAACGAGCAGGCTACATGCTTTTCTAATTTACAACTAAGCTTAGTTGTGCAGTTCATCTTACTATTTGGGGTCATGAAGTTCAGTATATGAATACGTCACTTTTGCCAGACCAGCGCCCCTTAGCAGTAAATTAGCTGAGAATACGTAACTGGGTAGAAACACCTTCATGCAAAAGGCACTGGGAAGCTTTTTTTCCTTGTATTGACTCTAGACCTGTAAGAGATTACAAACATATTCATATCTCTTTGATCATCACAAAAATAAATGTGTTTGTTTGTCTAAAATCTATTACAGGGCTATAAAAGAGTATTTTATGTGTACTTAATCCAAAATCTCATCAGGCAGGAAAGTGGAATGACCTGTTTGCTTCATGCTACCTTTCTATAAAAAGTCTTGTTTCTGGAGAGAAACTGTGCTTAAGAGAGAAAAAAGGTCCATAAATTGACCTATTTAGCAAGATTGGTCAGATTAGGGATACAGTATCAAATTCTTATTCTCCTAATTTTGTAAGAGACAAATGCTCTGTTTTACCTGAAAAGCATTGACATACCTAAGTGAAGAATACAAATTAATGAAAAAGAAAGAGAAAAAAAAGAATTTCTGAAACTGCAGACAGATGAAAATACTCCTTTTTTAAATAAAAGTGGGTAAGGGATTGACATTTCATCACTCACTGTAGGAACTGCATCATAATTTGCATAGGTGTTATAATGCAAAGGGAGGGCCAAGCTGTGAGAGGTGAGTTGTTGCTTGACCTGCTATTAAGTGACTGCCTAAAAGCTAACTTTCTGAACACACACCAGTCAAAGTCAGTGGTCAATGTCTACTTGTTCTTAAGGACAAATATGTGTAGAGCCTCTCACGAAAAGCTTGATTTCTTTTCTCCAACTACAGAGATTTCCACCTTCTGCTAAGGGCTCCATTTGTTGACTTACAGTCATCAACCAAAAGATTATTTAATTCTGAAAGCTGAGAATTCCAAAGGAAATTGAAATAACTTCCTTGCTCATTACAGGCAAAAATTATCCCTACTTCACCCTGTGGGAGAATGAGCTTTTTTTCCTTTGATTTTTCTGGTTTAGGGGCAATGATTTTCCTTGCTATTTTGTCAAAATTTCTACTTTCCAACTGCGAATTACCAGCCACACTACAAATAAAGAGCAGGTGTTGGCCAACCTCTTTGAAAGATTTTGTTCTGTTGTACAGATTACCTTTACACAGCAGTGAAGTAAACCATTAAATATGTATAAATGCTTGTAGACAGTAGACAGTGAACAAAGTGGTAACATTAGCCTCTAATTGAGTTGGGTTGCTGATTTCTCTCCATGTTGCTATTTTTACGAAGGAAATGTTTACATCCAAATCCTGACCCTACTGTAGAATGACTCCTGGGACTGTGCAGCTAGCAGAGTTCTAAGTACACTGCAGGGATTGGATGGGATAAGCAAACTATGGATGTCCTATGGAGAAACAGAATATCTTGTATATCTTGAGACTTAGCTCCATTAAGACCTCAAAAAGGAAATGGTAGTCAAGAACTGCCTTTTGAAAATAGTCTAAGGGTAGTCTAAAGTAACCTGTACATACACAAAATTTAATTTATTCAGGGCTTGCATTCACCTAGAAATTACACATTGCATCAGTGTTTAAGAACTATAGTAAGCTAAACTCTAATTAATGTGTTTTCTAGGTATGAGAGCTAATATATTGTACTTTATTTGAATTTTATTAGTGTTATTTAAATAACCACTCAAAGAAAACACTTAGAGCTTGTAACTGCTATAAATACTGTTGTATTGTAAACAAAAGCCCTGTTCCTAAGTAGAGATGTAAATCAAGCAAGGTCCATATGAGTCAATGTAATAAGAATATCTCCACCAAACTTTAGATGGCCATTATTTTTAGAATTCAAGTTTTCCATCCCTTGAGAACCTTATTCCTACATCCTAAATCAAAATCACCAAACACATCCCAACAGTTTATTCTTTAAATATACCCTTCATTCCTTCAATACTGACAAAAAGAACATTGCTTCAAAGCTGAGCCAAAAACCAAAACAGTACATATTCCAAAAGTGAAGTGAGGGAAATAGATTCTTGTTCAGGAATTCATCCAAGTAGAACTGACTGCAGTACAGCTGCAACATAATCAAAAGCAATGCTGGAATCCATGGCTAGTCTTCCCTCTGAGCTACAGACAATGCCAAAGCTCTTAACTCTTCAGAGACTCCTTGGAAGATGTAGCACAA
Source organism: Poicephalus gulielmi (assembly GCA_026283885.1). Lineage (NCBI taxonomy): Eukaryota > Metazoa > Chordata > Aves > Psittaciformes > Psittacidae > Poicephalus > Poicephalus gulielmi. Next base: position 24,345 of record JANEXQ010054065.1, on the reverse strand, counting down.
TGCTCACCTGGCCTTAGTATGTATGTGACTATGTAAATCCCATGTAAAGCAGCTCAACAAGAATTCCAGATGAGATCTATAAACTCCATAAGCTGCAAAAACTCAAATAAATTCAAAGATAAAGGAGACCGTTAAAAAGAGAGGAGATAGTCAAACGGAGATGTAGACATCAATTTTGTTTGCATTTACAATTCTGAAAGGTAAATGTTTGGCATGTTTGGCCATAGTGCATGTCACCAAACAGAACGAAATAAGATAGGCATTCTCACTGTGGGCCTAAATAATTTATTCTTCATTTGATGAAAATTTCCTTAAATTATTTTAGTTGGTAATGGTGGTTAAGTTCCAAGGCATTTTGGAAGAGTAAAATTGCAGAAGAAAGCAAAAGGATTTGAGGTGGAATGGCATGTTGGGTTGTTATGTTGGGTTGTTTGCTCTGTCCTTTGATTGTGCCTATTTAGTTAAGGCATCAGATGCTTTGGTTTGCTTTTCTGTAGCATGCAATTATTGTGGGAAAGCTACGTCAAATAAGTGAATGTTTTCCTTTGATCAAAAAGGCGATGAAATATGTGGTCATTCTGATGTGTTCTGGGGCTAAGCTCCCCAGCACAGCTGCTGATCAAACTCTTATGAATCCCACAGATAATCCACATCTCTGGTACAAGTTTGTTTTAAGAAAAATCCATTGGGTTCAAGTGGTTGAATTGGTTTTACAATTCATTTTGTCTGAGGGCATGCCATATCCTTAATTTCATTTAGAAGATATTTGTTGGCACCTGTAACAACCTTTAGCTGCAATTTCAAGATCCTGTTTTTTGACAGGGTTTGGGGTTTTTTGTAAATATTTACCACAAAAGCACTTGAATGAAAGAACTTCTTCAGGACTAAATGATAGAAACTGTTTATATAAACAATATGCACTGAAGAAAGGGAAATGACAGGTGTTTTTACAACAGGTATTTACTAGTCAGGTATTCCACATAGATCTGTCATAGACAAGATAGTGTCAAAACACACAGAACACTAGAAACTAAGGAATATGAAAAAAAATCTTGACTGCAGTTTATGCAATTCTGTTCATGATGAAGACAAGGCAAGAGCAAACTTTGACTTCTCATCTTGTACAGAATAGAAGTGTGATGGTAGGAAAAAGGGATACCAGGCTTCCTGGGAATTTGAACAGACTTTTTTTGAAACTGATGTTTGATTCTTAGCCTTGAAGAGGGTTTTGGTGCAGAACTCAGACCATCAGGGATGTAACCCGTGTGTAGTGACCTTACAGCTTTGTGCTTCAGAAATGTCCTTGAGTGTTGTACCTCCTACTGGTTAGACTGTAGATTGTCTGCCCACAGTAGCAGCTTGGAGCCTTTGCTACGTGACTGAAGAAATAAAGTACATAGTTCTTAGACTAATAATGAACAAAAACATTGAGGATAAAAAAGACTGAAGTACATGATGCTTGACTTCAGCAGAAAATGAAGAAGCATCCCATGTCTGCCCATTGCAATGAAAACATATCATGTATCACTGCTGCTACTGTTATTACTATTATTAATTTTTAACGATGGCTCAAAAGGATTAAGGTCACATTATGCTGATATAGTACAAATGAGTATCAAAGAAGGCCATCCTTGTCCAAGAGAATCTATAAACTGGAACACAGGGCTCAGTAACAAATGGACAAATAGACTAAGGTGCCTGTCTGGTGAACAAAGTCATGGATCTTGCTGAGGGCAAGGTTATGCCTGAGTGCATTGTAATTGGAAGATCAAGAGTCCAGATGATATGAAGATTTCTATGTACAAAAACCTGGTACATGAACTTTGTTCTCTCCTAATCAGGACAGCACTTAGGACCAAGCTTGAGGTTAATGCAACATAGAAAATATTCTGAAGTGGATGGTACATGTGTGTGCTGGCTTGAATTTTAGAAAACTGTTCTAAGGACAGATTCTGCGGTTCCAATCGGAAGGCAAGACAGGGACAATAGTAACAAGAAATAAATATATTGAAGGCATATTGTTTCTCTTTTTGTCAAGTGCCTCTAATTGTTAAGTTCTATCTCTGATTTTCCTGCGTCCTTGAGCAATATCAAAGACTTATTAGTAACCAACGTCAAGACTTCTGTCATATATGAGCTTATGATAGATCAGAGTTAGAAACAAACTAGAGGCATGACTAGCAGAGAAGGAAAGAGAGGAAGAAAAACCAGAACCTTCTTTTTATTCAACCACACTATGCCACATTATATCTTGCTGTAGTACTTTGAAAGCTGGTTTAAATTAGCTGTAACTATTTATGCAGCTACAGTCTACAAAATTGTTAACTTATTTAACACTTTCTGTAAAAGATGCTGCATAATTTCTCATTTCTCTTAAGAACACTTAAAACTGATTAAACATTTCCCTTGAGAAGCTACTTTTATTTTGTATTTTAATTTATTTCACTGCATGATTAATTTGTAATCAAGACTTGTTTAGATTTTCAAAGCCATATTTTAAAACCAAACTTGAACTAATAACTAGTGGATGGCTTGCAAAGAGTGAAAATGTGTTCCATTAAGAAAAAAAGAAGTATTGTGCAAATTCATGCACCACAGAATTAACCACTCTTTGGTAAGTCTTCTGAAAGTATGATCAAAACATCCCAAAGGTCAAGTGTTATGGGATGATGCTAAAGCTTTAGGGCCTAGAAGTCAAGAGGACATGAATGACTGCATAGATTGCAAAAGATCATCTTACATAATTGTCTCTTAGAAATGTTGACAGTAGATCTAATGTAGCTCTGCTCGCCAAATTTTTGAACTTTTGGCAAATGAATCTCCTCCAAGAATGCATGTTTCTTGCTTTGTTTTTATTAAAAATATATGTAAATCTCATTCAATTTAAAATTATGCAACCAAATGTCATCACATTTCTCACAGCCCGCTTCCTCACTGGGGCTGTGCACAGGCAGTGTCTAAAGTTAAAATCTCTTTGGAGTTAAAAATAATGTTTATTTCTTCTCATGTTAAAAAAAAAAGAAAACAAAAAAACCCCACACAACTAACTTAGGACTCTGTGCAGAGCTGATTCTCGCCAGACACCTCTGCAAGTGCATCTCTTCCAAGAATACATGCTCAGTGCCATTTGTCCATTAAGCTTGCTAGAAGTGAGCAAACATTGTACTACTGAGTCAATGGGCCAATAGAATATTTCAGATGGCTCTAAAGAGATAATTGACCAGCTGAAAGTGTAAGTTAACACTACAACTGAGATTACTGAGTGATGTGATCTCATTCTGAATGTAGGTGTTCTGTTTTTTTGCTTTTTGGTGGTAAGTTGGAATGTGTATGTCATTACTTGATTACCAAAGACTAAGAGTGGGGAGAGGGAGTAGGGAGAGAGGCCCAAAGAAGGGTATTTAAACAGAGGCAAAACAAGATCAGCCATTTCATATGACTTTCCTATAGAGAAAACAGGAGGTTGGCCGTAGAAGACGGAGGATAGAAGAAGGTCAAATCCCCCAGTAGTATGTTTAAAAAATTTTAATTTTCTTCCATAGTATTTGGGAAGCAGAGTGAAGGCAAAGTCTTCACTGCCTTTATTTAGGTTCTTCCTGGCTTCAAAGACTGGCAAGTTCTTACTATATTTTTACAAAGCAGACTGCTTTTCAGGCAGGTTTTCTCAAGTTCTTGCTTTATGAGTTTTGGAGAAAGATTCTGGCCAGAGATGTTCAGAAGAAAAAGTGTTTGCAGTCTTTGGAGGTTGTTAATTCCTGGAAAAACTTCTGGCAAACTCCAGCTCACCAAAATTTCACAGAAAATGTTTGTCAGAATTTGACCAGTTTAAATGAGTTTCTTGTGTTGGTGTCTTTACCTAGTGGAAGTTCAAACCGTGCTTGGTTTTACACACAAAGTCAAGCAATGCTGCCAACATATACAGCCCACTTCTCTCTGAAATATTTTATTTATTTACTCTGGAGTCTGAAGACAGCTTGGAGACATGTCTCTTGCCAGTGGTATTTGCACTGGTATTCACAAAGTTGTCCTCTAATTTTTAGAGTTCAGTTTGCACTTATTTCTTAAACTTATGTAGAGATTCAATTTTTAGTAATAACTCTCTTAACTATGTCTGAGGTTGCCACCATTGTTCTATACGGTTATTAAGCTGGCCACCAGCCTCCAACATTAGAAGGTTTACTAGACTGCCATGTAAAACCAACTTATACCTAGAAAGTAAAGAGGACATTAATACTGTGAAATCTTTATCTTAAAATATAGATAAAGAACTTACTGCTTCACACATCATAAGTTATAATAAGAATGGAGGATGGGAACAGGTATTTTAGAATAGCAAATCCCCATGACTGCTGAAGAAGCAAATTGGACATGCTGTCTTTTCCAGGGCTGTAACAGGTTCCATCATGTAATTAAATAGGGCTTGGCCACGGGTTGTAATCTTCTGCTTCTCGCTATTGACATCTGAAAGCTCTGATCACTAGCACCTTCTTGTAGGTCACAGCTGAAATATTACCATGACTGGCATATAGTCATATTTCCTTTTCTTGAAATAGCCTAAAATAACTTCTTCCCAGGAGCACAGCACTGACAAGGAGGTATTAAATGCCCCCCTCTGCCTCCATCTTACTAAGATAAACATATCTCATTCTCATATCTCTTTCTTCCCATAGACTAGGCTATCCAGTATGCTAATCAACCTAATAGCCTTTTTGTGTTTCTTCAACTTTGAATGGGATTTTCAGAACTGCAGTATTTTCCAGCAGTGACAGATTTTGTTTCTGCTCTTGAAAATGCTACTATTGGTGAATTATATCTTGCAATAATGAACCCCATCATTATTTAGGATGTGAGAAAAAAGCCTTCCAATTTTGTGCAATATGTAATGCAGTGCTCTTTGATGTGATGGCAAGGCAAATGAATCATAAACAGGAACAAGAAATGGCTTTCAAATCTGGCAATTTGGTGTGACTGTCCTGCAGCTAAGGTCCCATGCCCAAATTCAGACCAGACCTCTACGCTTTCAAAAAGAATGCTCATATGCAAAAGGATGGGTCAGATGTTTTTGTGTGTACAGTCTATTATATGTCATAATTAGAATTACATTAATTTTTGGTAGGAATTTGTGAAAATTTGTGAAATTGCAAAAAACTAATTATTCTCCACATATTATTTAAGAATTTTAACGATAAATTACTCTTGGCTTTTAGTTTGTATTAAATACATAAGTATTATGGCAGTCTCAAATAAGCCTCATATTCAAAATAGCCTTGTCAATTTATAACAACTGAGGATCTGTCCCTTTCCTGTTCAAACACATAATACACTTAAAAACTTAAAATCCACAAGGCAACAGCTCTGTACCAGGAAAATGAACTATCCACCAAAATGGAAAATAAGATAGAAAGAAAGAAGGAAAGAAAAACAAATCTGCTTTACAAGATGAAAATGAGACATTCCTAAAGCATTTCAGGATGACCACACACCAAGAGCAAAAAAAACCAAGTGGTTCAAAATGCCTGCCCCACACAAAGGACAACTCCAGTTGGCAGAATACAAGACTATCTCCTTTTACTAAGAACTACTCAGCAATCAGTCAACACCACTTTAACTACTTTACGTATTTTTCCACCTTTCACAGAGTACATCAAAAGTTCAACACATACTACCAGCCAAGTAGAATATCCACTAAGCTATTTATATCAACATATATATACACACACACACAAACACAAATGCATATAACATCAGGTATTCCATTTTGAGAAAAAAAAAATCCAGACACTGACAGCAGCTCTATGACAATGTCCATCCTGTCATAGAATTCTAGAATCATAGAATAGTTAGGGTTGGAAAGGACCTTCAGATCATCTAGTTCCAAATCCCCTGCCGTGCTCAGGGGCACCTCACACTAAACCATGTCACCCAAGGCTCTGTCCAGCCTGGCCTTGAACACCATCAGGGATGGAGCATTCACAACTTCCCTGGGCAACCCATTCCAGTGCCATGTTTATTATTTTTAGACATTGCTTGTTCATGAGGATTTATATAATAATCAGATTAGGGACTTCCACCACACTGAAGTCCACACTTACTGAGAAGAACATAATGAGAAAAATGTGATTCAGACAAACTAAGTTTGAATTGTTAGTGTGTCGTTCACAAAGATGTCAGATTAAAAGTTTATTGAAGACAAAAGGAGAAAAGAGAGAAATACATTGGTAGATCAGTGAATCTTCAGCAAAGAGATGACAAGGGAATGTTTGGTTGTAGGCACAATTGCACAAAGTCAGAAGCCTTCAATTTCCTTACTAAGAAGTGGAGGATCATCCAGAGGATGTGTTAAAGAAATGATTAGGGAAGCAGCCAAAGCAAGCCAGACCTGAGGAATCCCAGAAGGATTTCAAGGAGAGCAGAAGCAGAGAGGCCAAGAGAAGTTACAGTTATAGCAGTGAGTCTGAGATCTGGCAGAGCAGATGCCATTAGAAGTTGTGGAAAGAATGGTTTCATTTAAGGGCAAAGGAGGGAAGCCAGACTGGAAGAGCTCTAGGAAGAAAAAGTGTAAACAGCACATTCAAAAAGCTTACAGATGAAAAAGTAACTGCAGATGGGCCAGTAGCTAGAGATGCAAGAAGGAGTCAAAAGTGGTTTATTTATGATGTGAGAGACTTAACATATGGTATAGCAAGCAGAACAAACTAGAAACAGTGAAAACAACACACCAGAGGAGCCCAAGAGGTTAAGGACAGCAATAAGGGAGGGGAGGAGAATGGGCACATGGGAGATGAGGAGCTAAGAAGAGAAAGGGTAACAGAAGGTAAGAAGAAAACAGGAATTAAAAAGAACAGGGCAAAGGAGAAATCTGTAGAATAGAGAAAGGGTCCAAAGTTGACAGGAAGAGAAAGGTCATCTCATACGTTAAAAAAAAAAATGCAAGAGAGAGAAGGCAGGCAGGCAAGAAAGGAAGGAAGGAGGAAGGAAGGAAGGAAGAAGAAAGGAAGGAAAGAAGGAAGGAAAACAAAGATCAAAGGAAGAATTTGTTTAGACCTTCTGTCAAAAGAAAGAGAAAGATTTTTAGAAGGGTCTTAGAGGTGGTGTGGAGATGGATAGTACCACAGGATTAAAGTACAATTTAATTTGAGGCAGCACAGCTGCGCAGGTAGACTGACAGCAAAACTGAAAAAAGTAGAGTTGGGTGTTAATGAGGTGAGTGTAATATGCATTTTTAGATGTAGTAAAAATAATAATCTTCATATTCCTTAGTGTCAAACCTATTCTCCTAGAGTCAAGAAAGGCCCACATCCTTCAGGACAGGATGGATTCTTCACAGTAGTTTCAAAACATAATTATAAAGCTTGTTAAAGGTAATGGTCTATGAGAATAAGGAGATTCATAGTAGTCATGAAAACACAGAAAAGACAGAAATTAGGACATGTATTTTTATGACATACATATTTTAGTCACCAAGTTACTTTGTGTGAGCTTAGTCTGACCGAAGGCAAAAGATACATTTCTAGTAAAATATTTCCAGTTGCGTATAGTGATATTTCCCTACATGGAAGACCCAGCCCTCTCTTTCCATACCACAGTGTTCCTTAGTGAGGTCTGTGCACACGTGCAACAGCTACAAGGCTAATGCAAATCACAGAAGCAGAGACTATGACTGTAGAGTGAGATACAGACGCCATTAGCCATGTTGGCTGCATTATGAATCAGATGAGGAAACAATCCAGGTTAAAACTAACCCAGCAGAAGGTTTATTTTTGAACTGATTCATTTCCCAGTCATTTTCACTGACTAGTTGCACAAAGGCTTGCACTTGCAGAGGAAAGGGGACTGACATGATGACAGAGGAGAAAGGATGGACAGTTTTCTTTTAGGATAGTATTTTTTGTCTCTCCCCAGGGACTAAACTACCTTGCAGAGAGTGGCTGAATAGCTAACTGATTTTAGTGCAGTCTTAAATGCATAAAATTATGTTGTACATAAGTCTTCCAACTTCCCCAAGCCACACTGGGCTTTCATTGTGTGACATCTTAGACATTCTCTGCATCAGAGGAGACAGTTTGTACCTGACACAAGTGAAAATGTACCCAAGCTTCTTAAGTAGCCAGCTTATACTCCTAGTCAGCCAATTTAATTTTTTTTAAGTTGTCCTTCATTTCATTAGCTTACCTACAGCGCTCTTTCTCATATGTCCTCAAATAATTCCTTTTCTTCATCAATGTTTTATCCACCCCTTCAAAACTTTAGATTGCAGCCATGCCCCCATGCTTGTCTAAGTGCCAGTACTGACTGTACAACACAAAGGTACCCAGAGGCACACAGTTTTATCTAGCTTGCTGTACATAAGCTCCTCTATATCCCATCTCATCTATCATTTCTTCGTTCCAAGTATTTGTTCCCTTCAGAATTATCTGAATTTATCAGCTATTGGTTAGCCCTTCTGCGTAGGAAAAGTAGGAATCAAAAATGGTCATGTAACTCATGCCTCCCAGCAGGCTTGGGGTCAAAAGTTGTCCTAACTCCCTGCCAGTGAGAACAGGCAGCGGGAACTGTTAGCACGCACAGTCTTCACCGCTGGAGAAAACTGGCTGAAATGTGTTTTGGTAGAGACCCCTTAGGGGGATCGCTGAATCTGCTAGTGCAGCAAATCCTCTGCAGTGTGACCCGCAGAAATACACTGTTCTGAATTTGAAACCATCCCAGAGCCAGGGCGCAATTTGAAGGGGGAAGAAAGAACCCTTGCCCTGTAGCACCCAGGACTGAGTGCTCTGACTAGTTTGAACAAGGGCTCTAATCAGTTCTCACATTTCCTAGATGTATCTAGATTTAATGTCTCTCCTTTTTTTTTTTTCCCCCTTCTTCAATCGATACTGAATTGTTTACATGAACAGTAATGGCTGCAGAGGAGACTGTGAGAAAGACTTGTTCAGTGTTTCAGTGAGCAAGGAAGGTACTTCCCTAGACACTCTAAATCCAAGATCTAACCATTTGTCTGGTGGGCTTTCTTGGGTAGCACCTTTTCTGTAAATCATTTTCTCAGAAAACAAAGATGGGTTGGTATCACTTTTGCTCTGAGTTCAGACAAAATAAATGCTGGAACCTCTAAACCTCTCACATTAAAAAAATAAAAAAAAGAAATCATAAAAAAATTTTTTAGTAAGTCCTGCCTGGAGAAATGCTGACCTGTGAAACTGTGTCATTTCATGAATGGGACAGCCTGTCTAACAGGTGAACTCTGTAGATAATGCCAGTTATTGCTGATCTGGGTTGTTTGGGTATTTTTCCTAGCCTGTTTAATAAAGCTTTAAAAGTGAGATAATTTTGCACTTTCAGTAATTTAAAGTGAGAATCTTAACTTTCATATGAGAAATGGCTTAGATTCTTCATGCTTCTTACAGATCTCATTTCCCTTTTCAGCTTGCAGCTCCAAAACACCCAATGACTTCTCTGTGCCTTCACATATACATTGACAAGTGAGGTGTAACTCTTTGCAGACAGTGGAGAGCAGACATATAGGTCTGGGGGTCTTTTTTTAAAAAAAGACTGCAGGGAAATGGCCTTCTGGTTCATGAAATTAATGAACAGGCAGAATGATTTGTGAAAAACAACTGTTTTATAGGACCACCACCTGCAGTATGGGCTGGATGCCACAATATGGAAGAAATCCAGAACATCATTTCAGATTAATTTCTTGACATTTCAACTTTGTCCTACACCCCATCCACCAACACAGAACATATTCAGGAGTAACAAAGATACTTCTGGCGACGCACTGCAGCCATGGGAAATTGGAATGCAAGTCATGCCATATCTACTGACAGCTCATAAAGTACTCTGCAGCAGTGCAAAAGACATATTTTCTATGCCTGAAGAGCATGTAGCTTAGTCTGGGTTTTACTAAATAGCACTGAACTTTTGGCTGTTTATTCCCAATTCTGTGATGTAAGCTGGCCTCCCTGGAAGCCAGACTCCAAGTGCAGCAACCATTCAGTACGCGTACACTGCACGGAAAGAGTTACCTAGTAATAAGAAACATATGAAGCTCTGAGATCAGTTCCCCTTTTTCCCTCCCCAGGTGTTCCTTTGTGGTTGTCATTTGTTCACAAGCCTATAGAAAATGCTTTATATACAAGCCAAGATATACAAAGGCTTTCAGGATCCCAATCCCTATTTAAGCGTCTAACCCCGGATTGCTGAAAAAGAATGGGGTCATAAATACCTTTGTAGGTCTGGCCTGCAGGATTCAATATGAATGCTAGGAGGGGAAGGGGATAAGGTTTCATACTGCTGCTCACTGATCAGCAAGCACCCTGAACTTTTAGCCCTAGTGGGTTCTGGAATCACAGAGCATTTAGGTAGCTCTGGCCTTATTACACAGATGAATTCATTTATTTAATTTATAATTAACATCTTAACACTCACAAAACTGGCCACTGGTTTCACTATACTTCAGAACTTTTCCTACCCCCAGATATTCCAACTTATTTCACCCAACAACCTTATCATAGAGTTCCTTTTCTTAAGCTTTCTCATATGGTCTAATCTTTTTTTTTCACAAAACAAAACAAACCCAGGCACAAAATCTTTAACTGGCTGTGGAATTTGGTCTTAGTCCACTGACAACAGTGTAGTTACACTGTTATGCACCAGTTTAGGATTAAAACCATTCAACACACACACATTCTTTTCTGAGGTGGGTTGCTGGATTGGAAAGTGATCTGAGAACTAAGACTACTCGCAATATCTTGGAAATTCTGTCCCGAAGTACATACTCAGACCTTCATTTCCATTGGAGCTTTATGAAATTATTTTTCACGTTTTCTTTTTATACCAGAACATCCACTGACACCTGCAATTCCTCTCCCCTTCATGTCACAAACCACTTTTGCAAGAGCGTTCTTCAATCTTCCAATGTTTGTAGCATGTTTCAAGTCAATAAAAATGTCATATAGACACAGTTGCTTTACAGGCTCCTGTCAGAATTGCCTCTATATTTTGTTATCAAGCAACATACAGTTGCTTTTTCAGTTTTGTGTATACATATTTTGTTTTCTTACTTTGTTCTTGAAAAGGTCACATGCAACATCCGGAACTTCCTTAAATCACATTATATCATCTCATCTACTTCAATCACTGCAACATTTCTGTCAGCAAAGGAAATAGGATTGGCTTTCTCACATTCTTTTCTTATCAATCCATGCAGGACAATTTTTGTTTGGGTGTTTCCCCTTATCTTATATGGCTCCTGCTAGAACCCGCACTTCAGATGTGGAATTCCTTGCTGCAGGACTGTGTGAACACTAAAAGCCTACAGGTATCCAAGAGGAAACCAGACACCATAATGAGAGGGAACTTCACTGAGGGCTGCCAAACACAAGGGAATACTTGAGTAGCAGATATCATTGTACATATTTTCTACTTTTATTCTCTTCATTATAAGCCGTTCCAGGGGAAAAGATAGAGAATGCAATGGACCCTTGGTCTAACACTGAAAATACCAGCTCTGTCACATGTACTGGTTATTTAATATGTTCTGATATTTTTTAGGAGGAAATATTAAGCTAAGCAGCCAGTAAAATGGACAATGCCTTCCCCCTTTTCCAGTTTCTATTCCCTGTAGATTCCCTGATCTTTCACGGATTGCTTTTGCCAGAGCTTTGAATACTTTGAGATAAATTTTGCTGGTCTCTGCTGATTTGAAGACACATATCATAGAATCATGGAATCATGGAATCAACTAGGTTGGAAAAGACCTTTAAGATCATAAAGTCCAACCATTACCCCAGAACTGCCAAGTCCACCACTAAACCATATCACCAAGGGCCACATCTACACTTTTTCTGAACATTTCAAGGACAGTGATTCCACCTGTTCCTTGGGAAGCCTGTTCCAATGCCTGACTACCCTTTTGGTGAAGAAATTCTTCCTAAAATCCAGTCTAAACCTAGCCTGGTGCAGCTTGAGGCCATTTCCTCTTGTCCTATCGCTTGTTACTTGGGAAAAGAGACCACCCACCTCCTGGATCCATTGTAGTTGTGGAGACAGATGAGGTTCTTCCCTGAGCCTTCTCTTCTCCAGACTAAGCAGCGCCAGTTCCCACAGCCGTTTCTCATATTGTCATCCAGGCCCTTTACCAGCTTCGTTGCCCTTCTCTGGACACCCTCCAGCAACCCTCCAGCAGATCAATGTCCCCATTGAACTTGGGGTCACCTGCAAATTTACTGAGGGTGGACTTGATCCCCTCATCCAGATCACTGATAAAGATATCATACAGCACTGGCCCTAATACAGAGCCCTGAGGAGCACCACTAGTGACCAGTCACCAACTAGATGTGACATCATTTACCAACACTCTTTGGGCTCTGCCATACCGCCAGTTTTTAATCCAGTGAAGAATATACTTATCCAGGCCATAAGCAGCCAGTTTCTCCAGGAGAATGCTGTGGGATACAGTGTCAAATGCTTACTAAAGTCCAAATAGATAACATCTACAGCCTTTCCCTCATCAACCAGGAGGGTCACCCTGTCACAGGAGGAGATCAGGTTGGTCAAGCAGGACCTGCCCTTCACGAACCTATGCTGACTGGGCCTGATCCCCCCGTTTTCCTACATGCACTGTGTGGTTGCACTTAGGATGATCTGCTCTGTGACCTTTCCTGATACTAAGGTCAGGCTGATAGGCCTGTAGTTTCTGAGGTCCTCCTTCCTGTCCTGTCCTGTCCTGTACAGAAGCTTCACACTGGCCAACCTCCAATCCTCATGGACCTGCACACTAAACCAGGACTGCTGATAAATGATGGAGAGTGGCTTAGCATGCTCATCTGCCTGCTCCTTCAGCATTCTTGGCTGAAACCCATCTGGCCCCATAGACTCGTGCATGTCTAAGTGGAGCAGGAGGTTACTAACCATTTCCTCCTGGATTATGAGGACTTCAAGCAGCTCCTCTTCCCTATCATCCAGCTCAGGGGACTGAGTAGACTCAGGATTGCTCATCTGACTATTAACGACTGAGACAAAGGCAGCATTAAGTACTGCAGCCTTTTCCTCATCATTGGTCACTAGGTACCCAGTAAAGGATGGAGGTTGTCCTTGGACCTCCCTTATTGCTAATATATTTGTAAAAATACTTTTTATCATCTTTTATGGCAATGGCCAGATTAAGTCACAGCTGTGGTTTCGCCTTTCTAATTTTCTTCATGCATAACCTAACAACATCCTTATACTGCTCATCACTTGTCTGTGGACATGTCTTCATCCACAAGCATTCTCTTTTTTTTTCCCTAAGTTACAGTAGTATCTCTCTGTTCAGCCAGTATTGTCTTTTTCTCTTTTAATTCAACTTCTAGCATATGGGGACAGCCCGCTCCTGCACCTTGAAGATTTGTTTCTTGAAGAGTGCACAGCCTTCCTGGACCTCTTTGTCCATCAGTACTGTGTCCAAAGGGGCTCTTTCAACCAGCATCCTAAACAGCCCAAAGTTAGCCCTTCGCAAGTTTAAAGTAGTGGTTTTGCAGACCCCCTTCCTGACTTCTCCAAGGATAAAAAACTCTATCATTTCATGATTGCTTTGCCCAAGACAGCCTCTGACCATCACATTACCCACCAGTCCTTCTCTGTTCATGAATATATCACATATCTCTTCCTTAGCCTGATCTTTATTTTGTTCTGTTTTCTTATCCTTTCATCAGAATGTCCTTTATCTTTTCTTTTAATTTACCTCTTTACCCTTTCTTGATACTTTTTATGTCATCCTGTTTAAAATTCATATCTTGTCTTAGTTACTGTTCCTTTTCTTCCTACAGATTATACTATTTTCCACATTTATCCTTATTCATATTTTTTATTTCTCCTTTACAATAAATTCCTTTCTGACTTTCTGGTCCTCAAAGTTCTCTTAATGCATTCAGTTGCGTGTCTTCATATATTTCTTAGCTCAGTTTTGGAAGTTATTTCCTATTTTATTTTTCTTTGAAACCATGGAACAATTTTTACTGCCTTTCAGATTAATTGGAGTTTTTCTCACTGAATTCAGAGAGCAGGAGGAGAAATTTGTCCTTTGTCTTTACGCATGTATGTAGTATGTGTGCGTGCCTACAGAACCTGAGCTCAGTTTGGGGAAAGTAAGAGCACACCTTTGCGTCTGGGGATCATGGCTGGCACACAGCCTTGGCTAACCCAGACTACCACATCCACTGCCAGAACCATATGCCAACATCTCAAAAGATTTTTTTTCACACACTGCCTCAGAGCAGCCCTAGGTTTCAGCAGTGCGGCATTAGGTCACCAGGAAATAGCTGGGCCCTTTGTTTATTTTATAAACCTTTCTTCTCTAGACCACCATGTTGCAGTACAAAATGTACCTGACAGATACAAGAGTTAATCTGAAAGGTGAAAAGTCACATCTTTAAATTCATGTACATACAAGTTTGAGTGTCAGCAGATGTTCACCATTATGTGGCTACATAAAAGTTTTTAACACACCATTGTTCTTCAGTACTTAGGAAGATAACTGTATCCCTCTTTACCAGTACAATGGCATTCTATGAAAAGATTAGTGTTTGCAAAGGTTACATAAAACATACACACTTAGCACTTCTGTGCACTATACCCATATATATGCGTAAGATATGCAAGATACTTCAAAGAAGAAATGATTTAGATTTCCTAACAACGATTAAGCATGAGAGTGCTGCCTCTGGAATGTTTGGCAGATCAAGGCCATCATGAAAAACAAATAATCAAATTCATTCTTAGAATTCTAAAGAATTCTTAAAAACAGAAAAAAAAAATACAGAATTTTATTATTTTGAAGTGTCATATTTTTCTGCCTATATTTATTTCTATTACAATATAACTAGATGCCCATGATATAGAAAACCAAAATAGATATGCTAGGGAAAGGATAGTTTTTTAGTTATTATTCATTTGCATTATGGTAATGCTCTAGTATTCTCCCTGTTCAGTGATCAGTATGTTGTTGTGTTTGGCACTACACAAACAGAGAAGCACAAGGAAGCCCCATCCCTGGAAAATTCCCATCTTGGAAGCAGTGTTTCACTATGACTTCTTATACTCCACTGCAATGAAATGTATAGAAATATCAGATATCTTAGAGTGATATATCATCTGCTCTGATCTTCAGCAAGGTAGTCAGAAGAAAAGATATATTAAGTTTTGCCTCCTATATCAGGAGGTTCTGAACTCCATCATAACAGAAGTATTTTAGAGATTGCCCTGCAACAACTGCTGAGAGTCAACATTTCTGCAATTCTGATTAAAAAGAACAGTAGCTTGCTACTAACCATAGCAGCTTTTCCTCACTTGTTTTTATTGACCACACAAAAAACTGGTTGAAGAAAGGACGAGAGCCACCCTTCTCACTTCAAAATCATCTAAAAGCTGACTCAAGAACAGGCAAATCTTCTAGGCTGTCTTTCTAGCTCATGGAGGAGACTGAAAGTTTGGCGTGGTGTCTGGAGTGGATCGATCAAAGCAAGTAGCTTTGCCCTCCTGTGTGTGGGCAAGGGAAGCCTGGGCAAAGGGCTCTCCTGGGCTCCCCTGGGCTAGGGGCTGGGGAGCACTGAGGAGCCTGGGGGCTCCTGACGCCTGCCCAAAACAAATCCAGCATTTAGCCAAGATTTGTCATGCTGTTTTCAGGGTAGGAACTAAAGCCAAAGGTTTGAATCAGACATGTTCAATGTTCTGTGTTTCTAATTGAATCTTGCAGTTTTTATGTGGTGTTTCCAGTGTTTATTTTTAGCCAGATGATGGCTCCTTTTATTATTAGAGAAGATGATTTTGGTTAATATTTTTTAATTCTGAGAACAAACACAAAAGGAGGTTTCAGTGGAGCTTTGTGTTCTCAGTGCGTGGGAGACTGTCAGGGAATGTCGCTTTTCTTCACAAATTATTTTCATTGTCACCAAATGTTGGCCAATGCGCAGGGGAGGGAAGAAGGACATTTACAGCAACTAGTGGGAGCTGTTCCAGGTTAAATGTAAGGTATTTTAAAGCCAAAACCCTTCTGTCACACATAGAGAAGTCCAAAGACCCAATCAAGTACACTTGGGATATTTTTATCTCATGATCCATGAAAATCAGTCGAAGATTTTGTTTTTTTAGGCATGAGGTTGGTCAAACCTGTTGGAATCAATCAGATTTTTTCCATTGACTTCAGTGGGAGATGAGTCAATTTGCTATTCCCCATAATTAGTTACTGTATCCTCGTGGTTTCCCAAAGCATATTTTCAAATCCTTTAGCTCATTAAAAGAAATTAACAGAATCTAAAATTCCTTGCTAGGGGCAATGATGTCAACCAAAAGTGATTCATAGCTACTAGCACTTGGGAGCTACATCTATTACTTTTTCATTCCACAAATCCCTTTAGTAAATTTTCATGTTGCTTGACAGTTCAGGAGTTGTCTCAGAATCAACTTGCTGGAAGATACATTGGTGATACTTACACAAGCTCGTGGTGCTCAAACTGGCTGCCCTGTGAGATGATTTGGTATTTCACCCTCAGTGTTTTGTTACCCATTGTTCTGCATTAACTATATTTGCTTTCTGAGCTACTTTTTAATCGTTAAATGCATCTGTGGAGGCTTTAATCACTTATGTGAATTCTCAATGCTGCAGTTTCACTAACAGCACCTGTTTTGTGTCTTTCTGTTGTTACCATTATGAAAAAAAGGCCTAGGCTTGGAAAGGACTTTGGGTACAGGTCCCTTCTGACCATGGAGTGTCACTGAAACAACATGGCTGCCTTCCTACAATGAGAGTACAGAACAACCATGTGAAAAATAGAAGGCAATGCTTTAGTGGATACATTGGGTTTGTTAGCATGTAACTTTTTTTTTATCATTTGTTTCAAGCACCCTCCAGTGTGCATTTATATTATTAGATACTTTAATTTACTTTTGAAATTTTACTTGCTGGTCTGTATAATTTCCATGTATAATTGTTTTAATTCAGATTATTAAACTCTTTGTTGTGCATAGCTTTAATTTTAACCTGTAGCTCAGCCACATCAAAGTCAATATCAAATAACTTTTGCTATCTATGGAAGAAGAGCATTCTTCTGATTACAGCATTGAGGTAAGAAGGGAGATGAAGAACTCCAAAGGCTTTAGTAATGGAAAGCACTATAACTGAAAGGTATGGTGTAATACTCTGGAAGCATCCAAATGTGCTACCTAACATTTTGATGTACAGATAAACTGTATCCATTCAACCTTTTCTGAGGTTTCAGTCCCTCAGTGATGATTATGATTTCCAAAAAGGTCCTTTTTTTTTTTTTTTTTCCCCTCAAAGACTTTGGTGGTAATCAAAACATGAAATCAGATACTTGTCAGCTCAGATACACTACTGACTGCAATCCCTTTTGAGTTTACAATGATGTTCCTGTACTTGACATTTACATTCATGAGCAAAGAATTTGTCAGTTATTGCACTTACAGTTTGTCATATTTGAAGCTGTTATTCTATCTTCATGCAAAAGCTGGTGCATTGACAAAGTTCTGACCATTGACTGCAGCACACTTTCAATATTACCATATTCCTGTTGTAGTTTCTTTCCCACCATGAAAATTATTACCCAGACAACCGATTCTTCCTCTTTTAACTGTGTAGTAACAAACAATCACTGTCATATTTTTATATTTATGTGGGTTGAGGCATTAGTAAGTACAAAGAAAAATATGCCTTTTTCACTTAGTCATTGTCTTTACATTTGAAAAAAGTCATTACATTGTTGGCTACACAAAACTTTTGTCTTAAGAAGATGCATCATTTTTCTGACCGAGAACTTCAGAAAACAGAACTGTCTGAAGCTGCTGTCATGAAACGATAACATGTCCAGTTTTTTGCTTTTAAAACAGTTATAATATATTTTCTATACTTTCACATTTCTTATAAAGAAACCCCTAACTTTATTTCTTAGCAGCTATGCTGGCATTCTTATTATAATTTCAGCATAAGTGATTAAAAAACTTTTTTTTTCTTTTCTGGTACTTAAAAAAATAATTTCTTGAGCAAAAAAACCCCAGATTTAATATTAATGACTGAGCTTTTACTTATACTAAATAATTTTTTTACTTTATATGCCATGTAAGTTAGGATTATACTCCAAGATATTTGCCTATACACACATACTGTTATCAAAAAGACAGGAAAGAAGGAAGGAGGGAAGGGGGAAGGGAAGGGAAGGGGGAAGGGAAGGGGGAAGGGCAGGGAAGGGAAGGGAAGGGAAGGAAGGAAGGAAGGAAGGAAGGAAGGAAGGAAGGAAGGAAGGAAGGAAGGAAGGAAGGACGGCCTTTGAAGAAAAGAAGGGCATATCCTAGAAGCAGTTCTTTTAGAAAGGCTGAAGCTATTTTTCAAATACATTTTCTACTTATCTCTTTGCATTTTAACAGTGTTTGAAATCTTTGCCATGCAAATTGCTGAGGAGTATTGGGAGCTTTAATTTTAAAGGTGCTGTATAAATGCATATTGTTATTGATTGAGATCACTTACACATGCCTTTCTTTTCAGACAGGACCTGGGGAAATGAAGACTCCTTTAGCAAAGAAGCTTTAGATTCAGCCACTCATCAAATCTCCCCTTTAAGAAGCAAATGCTTTCATATTTGCAGTAATCACTACTAGTCCTTGGTTCTTCTCACTTTTAACAAATAGAAAGCAACATAGTCTTCACACAGTGATCTCCATTTCAGAGCTGAACTGTTTCTACTCCAATTTTTTGAGACAGGTCTTTCATTTCCTTGTTTCAAAGCCTCACCCTGTTCTGCCCTGAAAACCAGAGACTTTGCAGTACTTCCCACTCAGCTGAGAAGTTTCCTCTTCTGCAGCCCCACTAGCAGTTCAGAAAGCACTGGCATGTTGCACATTCCAGTCATGCATGCTACTCGTCAAAACTCACTGCAATAAACAGCAGTATTCATAGGTAGCAAACATTTGCTGTTTACAGAGCCATTAATTTGTTGTGTCCAAAAATGTTCCTTCTTTCTCTTTGCCTAACTTATATGTATAAAATTTAAAATCAGACAAGCCAAAAGACAATGTCATTTTGTGAGGAAAGGAGCTTTTTGGATTGGTTTTACTTAAATATTGGATTTCTTTTGGTTGAATTCTACAGTTGAAAACATAGCTCAATTAAAAGTTTCATTATTTAGTGTCTCTGCAAAGCACTGCTTTATTGAATCAGCCTTTCTTTTATTCTGGCAACTAAACAATGAATAACATGGTATCTCTTTGAAATAAGGCATGGATGGTCACCCTGCCTGGATGTATCAATATTTTGGCCTTGACACAACCAACAGCAGCCATAACAAAGGAAAAAGTCAAGTAAGATATTTCGTTCACCCTATCCAGCTCATTTCAGAGACAGGTCTAAACCCACTAACCACTCAGTAACACAATTTTCTGGACTAAAATGCATTTACAAATGCATGTTCTACAGTCTCAACTCACTCAGATTTCATCAACAAAAGCTTTGTACCTTCACTCCGCTGTAGCTCTTTAATCATGTCTTCTTTTGAAAGTTAAATTCAAAGCAGTAAAACACAAATTAAATAAAACTAAATTTTATACTATGCTGTTTGCCTGGCAAATCTTCTGAAGAAATATTTGAAAGTTTACCAAATAGATCAAGTAATGATATTTTCCAGACTCTGGTTTTATCATCATGTTGTTTAAGCAATGATAGATTGCTTTTGGCCATTATTGGTCAGATAAGTACCAGTCAAAGGACTGGAAGACTGTGGTGGTGGTGATGTTGCTGTTGCCTTTTTAGTTCTGGTCTAAGTTGACCTGTGTATCTTGAAATAGTTTTCAGTTGTTGAAAAACTGTTCCATTTGTCTTCCTTCTACCAATAAGAACATATAGGTCCAGTTCTTCTTCTACAGACAAAGGAAATAAAGACTGTATTTGAGGGCAAAATGAAACCCCTGTGACTTTACAAATTAGCTTATAAATTCCTTGACATTTAAGAATACATATTTTATATTTTTCCATAAAAATATTTCCAAAACTGCATTAGATATTTTAAAGTTGAAAAAAAACCCCAAGTGCCCAAAAACAGAGGTTACGACTTTGTGTGTGCCCTTTTCACCCTCAGTGTTAGATTTCCCTTTGAATTTTCCCAGGTCTGACATTAAAAAATATGTTTATTATTATTACTTAAAAATAGAATAATCTGTGATAATACTTTTAACAGACATTACTGATATTTGACAGTCCTCCATAGGACACATACATTCAGGGAGGTTGGGTTTTTTTCAGTAATTTCAGTACTCATGCTACAGCTACTCGAGTTAATAAGAACAGTGCATATTTATATATTGAAAAAAAGACTCTAGTACATATGTTCTCATCCTGCTCCAAAAAGAATGAATGCCCTGGGTGTGACTCCAAATATACCCCTCTCTTGGGCTTATCTTGTATGAAGTTACAATGAGCCATAATAGTGCATATTTTCTCAAGGACTTGGCAATACCTCAGGTCCCTCTGATTGCTCCTTCTCTTTTCTACTTCCTTGCCTATTAGTGATACTGAAGTCCCTTTACTCTAGCATTGAGGTCAAGCGTCAGTGAAAAATTAATTTTGCCAACACATAAAGATACAAGTTTTATTTATCAAATATTTTCATGCAAGATCCTCTAAGCAAAGACCCTATAATTTAATATATTCTTGAGGTTCTGGCTCCTTCTACAATACATTAAAAAAAAGAGACAAAAAAAAGGAAAAAAAAAGACCATTGCATTTAAGGCAACAAGGGTTACTTAAACCTGATCATAGAGAAAGTGTTCTGTTGGTTGGCTGTTTAAATTCTGAAACAATGGGTTTATGTCAGATTTTTGTAGTGCTGAATTCAAATTCAGATTTTAGTCCTGCTTTGGTTTCATATCAGCCCAAGTGTATTTCAGCAATAGCGTTTCTACACCCATTTTCTGTGGCTATAGATGGTGAATATTGACATTAAAACAAGAAGAAATGATCCTTCCAAGAACCAAGAAGGGTATGTACAAGGAGTAATTTGCTGTGTTCTAGCATCTTCAGTTACTGGCAGGAGCAAGCCTCCAGATCTATGCTTGCAATGAGCTATTATGATGTATGTCATAGTATTTCCAAGAATCTCATCCACTTAAAGGAGATTGTTTTGAAGCAGCTATTATCTGGTGCCTTTGGGAGACAAACTAATTAACTGCCTTAGTATTCAAACTTCATTTTCAGCAACCTGAGCTCATACTTACCGGAGAGAGAGACATTTTAACTAGTACTGCAATTCCACTCCCTGGAAACATTAACTCATTCCTACAGATTAAACCTTCTAAAATATAAAATCTATTGTGGCATATGCTCAGCTGTAACATTACTCTTTCTTGGGGTGGAAAAAGGAAAAATATTATTAGTTTATATTTTTTAATGAGTGAGTAAACAATAGATTTTAGAAATTTCTTTCTTTTTGTTCAGAAAACAATAATTCTTTGGAGAAAAAAAGGAAAAGGAAAAAAGAAAAGGAAAAAGAAAAAAGGAAAAAGAAAAGAGGAAAAGGAAAAGGAAATAGACTTTTCTCTATTAACTAGAACAATGCTTAAGTTTATAGGCAAAATTCTGGTTACCTAAAAAAAAAATAATCCAGGTATAAATGAGATCAGGCTCATAACACTTCAAAAATTATGTTCTTGTTTAAATATGCTTTGTCAAATTGGCATCATTATTTCTGTTCTTCAGTTGCTGTCACTTAGATGTCTAGGAAAACTGATTTATTATTACATGCAAGTCCAAGTCTTATACAGCATGCAGCAAATTAATGTTTGCATTTTGCAAAAGCAACAGAAGTTGCTGGATTAAGTTTTGGATCCTAATGCTATTAATATTGTAACGCAGATACGATCAATTTGGATGTTCTATGTATCTATTTGAAAGTAGTATTTAGTACTAGAATCTGTGCGAACTATCTAGCTAAATCATTAAAAATAAACACAGAGTGTGCTTTTTTATTGCATTTTAGACCTTGTTATGTATTCTTGTTATATATATTGTAATATATATTCACAGTATTATGAAAAGTTATTTTATTGGTGCTTATGAAGCACTCAGGAACAGTTCAATGAAGTCAGGGAACTCAGTTCTGGCTTCGGCAGGAGGTTTCCTGGACTAAATCCTGCCTTGGACCATGCTTACATAGACACCCCAGCAGGGCTGCCAGCACCTTGCCCCATACCCAGCTTCAAGATAAAAGCTTTGGTGGCTTGCTGTTATTTGATTCAGTCCTCACAAATCCCATTCTTCTAGTTCTGGAGATGAGCACTGCCATCCTAACTAATAAGTAAAACCAAGCTGCAGGAAGGTTGGTTTATTTGCATATGGCCACACAGAGAGTCAGTGATAGAGCAGCACAGGAGCTGGGGAACTGCTGGCCTGCGCAAGGCTGTGAGCACACCGTGTTGCTGTAGTGGTCAGGCCATGCGCCAGTACAAACCAAGACATTCTAGGATAAATTGGCAGTACGTACTCTCAGAAGTTTTCCTCCATGTATTTTACTATGTAGTGAGTGATACAGCAAAATACCTTACATTAAAAGGATATAAAATAGCCATACACGTTCACTGAGGCATTCTATCATTGAATGCTAGCCTGAAGAACTGGGAGCTGGATCAAAGTATTAAAAAATTAGCAAGATACATTAAAATTTTAAAAAATATGTCCTTTTATCATAAAAAATCATTTTAAGAAACATGTAAGTTCATATTTTAGGCCACATTTTTTTAGGCATTTTTAATGTGCATAATGTATTCACATAAACTGCGTTAAAATGCTCAACAAAACATTTCACTGATAGGTTGGATAGCAAAGAAAGTGCTTTTTTTTTTTAAATCCCACACAGAGAAGGAAGAGACTGAAGGAATTTTGACATTGTAATTAGCTTGTAGGATAAAAACAGTTCATTGATATCTGTTCCACGTGTTAGCCTCTGGCCCTCATGGAAGTAACAAGACTGTTAAACTTGAAGAAAACAAGATTTAAAATAAAAAAAAAAAAAAAAAAAAGTATTTGAAATTTGAAAAAAATTTCACCAGAAAATCTGCTTAATGCTGGCAATATTAAGTCACGGGCATAGCTCTGTGGCTTGGGACTCCTGAAGCACTGCGTAAAAAATCGAAACTGGGCCTCTCGGTCCCTAATGACAAAGTCAGTCTAATGTTACAGGAATGCTTGAGTTTTCTGAACACAGGGAAGACTTCAGCAGTTGATCCCTGATCCTTTTCTCTCCCCATTCTTCTTCCCTTTGCAGAAATGTCATTTATGTAGTTAGAATAAATGGGCTACACTAAGTATTTGAACCAAATCTGAGATGTAGCAATATTTGGATGTGCCCTCAACCACAAACTCAGCATGCCCGTGCCTCTACAATGTTGACTTTGGACTCTGGAGAACCCAAGCACAACTGGGGCACTTGGGGCAGGACAACTGGATAAGAAGGAGAAATGTGTGGGCCAAGGAGCTTGACTAAATATTGTGTTCCAAAACGCAGTTCTGTACACAAAGAATAAGGGGAGCAATAGTTTATTCAAGTGGCTCAACACAAAACAGATGGTAAGATTTCAACAGAGCAAAGGACTGATGGGTAGTTAAAGCAGGCAGGCACACTCAAGCAGTTATCCTCAGAAGACTGAGCCCCCAAAACTGATATACTTAAAACCATATTCAATGATCTCCTACTACAAGCTCAGGAGTGCTGCATCCCAACTAGAAGAAAGTGCAGCAGGAGGGCCAGGAGACCTCCTTGGATGGATAAGGAGCTGCTGAGGAAAATTAGAAGGAAAAAAGAGGTTTATAAAAGGTGGAAGCAAGGACAGGTGGCCTGGGAAGAATACAGGGATGTTGTCCGGGAAGCTAGGGACCAGGTTAGGAAAGCTAAGGCACACTTAGAATTAAACTTGGCTGGGGATGTTAAAGATAACAGAAAGGGATTCTATAGGTACGTAGTGAATAAAAAACAGACTAGGGACAATGCAGGCCCCTTCGGAAGCTATCAGGAAAACTGGCTACCCTGGATTTGGAGAAGTGTGAGGTCCTTAACGACTTCTTTGCCTCGATTTTCACTGGCAAATTCTCTGACCACACCACCCAAGTCTTGGAAGGCAGATGCAGGGACTCTGAGAATGAAGACCCGAGGTCCACTGTAAAAGAGGATCAGGTTCGAGACCATCTTAAAACCTGAATGTGCACAAGTCCATGGGACCTGATGAAATCCATCCAAGAGTCCCGAAGGAGCTGGCAAATGAAGTTGCTAAGCCACTGTCCATCATATTTGAAAAATCATGGCAGTCAGGTGAAGT